>WUQG02430107.1:675-37817 GCA_011317285.2 Androctonus mauritanicus | reverse complement strand
ATATATTTGAGCTCCACCTCCATTTCTTACTGGTTAATGATGTAAGTAATAGCCCTTTTGAAATAATAACTAAATGCAGACTTCTTGTATGGGATCGGGTCCGAAGACCATCTTGGTATGATAACCGGCTCGTACATTGATTTTCTATAAACTGCTGTGTCTAATTTCCTATCTTTCACTTGCATTCTTATATCTAGAAAGTGCACTGATTCCTGACTAACCTGCTGTTGACTCAACACTAGTCCGTATGCTTTTATTGTCAGTTGTTCTTCCAAGAGCCTCGGGTCTTGTCCTTCCTCCCAAACTGCAATAATATTGTCCACATACCTTAAGTAGAATTTCAAGCCTCCTGCAATCCTCTTAGGATCTTGGTTTCAACTTCCCTTAGCACGATTTCTGCAAGAGAAGTTGCAAGTAATATTCTCCTTTAAAAGTGAAATAAGATTTATGCATCAATAAATATGCTAGTTCTCTAAGTGCTTCAATCTGTGCCCCTACTGTATAAGCAAGAAGAAACCTATAGAACGCTATGCATACAGACTCAATCTCTAGGGAGGGTTACAGGGTCTCAAAGTCATAAGTAGTTATTATATCTCCATCTTTCCATTCAATTTGAATCAATCTTACAAGGGCTTGCGTTGTAATTGTAGTCGAATAAGCTGATTGGCCCAACACTCATTATATTAGCCGTGTATTTATAAGATTATTTATTTATTTTATTTTTTATTTGTTTATTTGTTATTAGTTATAGTAACCTTGATAACCTAGCATTGTTCTAAAAACGTTTGTGTTCTGTTAATTTAAATTTGGAATGTATTGCTTGATGATGATATCCAGTACATTGAAAATGTTTGCAATAAAAACTGATTGTGGAGTTTATTATCTGCTAAATAGTGCTTTTGTTTGGTTTATGATTCTAAAATGTTAAAGCAGTAAAAGTAAAGTTATGGCTAGAAATTTTAATAGGCCTATCTTATCTGGAAATGAAACTTGTCCATTGGATTAAAGCATAAGAAATAATGTTCACAATAAAAATCTAACACATTTCAAAAATTTAAGATTGTTATAAAAGATGGTTAATGTTGTTAGCGCACATCTCTGACTTGCAGAGGGCGCTATGT
Organism: Androctonus mauritanicus; assembly: GCA_011317285.2. NCBI lineage: Eukaryota > Metazoa > Arthropoda > Arachnida > Scorpiones > Buthidae > Androctonus > Androctonus mauritanicus. The sequence goes on along the minus strand of WUQG02430107.1, from coordinate 36,696 downwards.
GATGACAAGTCACGTGGGCGGGAGATTCGAGTTCCTTTTTCTTCCCTTCTGTCTCCGGCTCTCATTGTGTACGGATGTATCATTCAGTTTGTTTGTCAGTTAAGCCTAGTTCGTGTTGTATCAATACTAGTGTAAAAATATATAATTCTGGATTACTTTAAGTGTCTACTGTTTCATTTATTCTTAGTGAAAACGGTTGCACAGTTGATTTTACAACAAATGTTTACAATAAAAAACATAAAATAAAAATATATATAAAATATTGTATAAATAAAAAAAATGAACTTACAATAAAAAATTAAAATATTGACAATAAATTGAAATATTGCATTAAAATGTAATTTAATTAGAGATTAAGTATAAAAATAAAATAAGTGATAAAATAAATTCAGGAAAAAATGGGAAATGATATTATATGTGAACACCAAATTTATTTTATAAACATCACATGAGATATTTTACTGATGATAGATAATTTTTGATTAGTGGAAAATAACAAAAAATCTAAAAACTTTTCATTAATTCATATAGCTTCAGTGACAGGAAGAGATTTATATATTTTTTTAAGCTCTAAGCTAAGAAAAAATTGAGTCCCCTTCCCAATTTTTTAAATTTTATAAAAAAAAGACATATATGTCTATTTATATAGGCTATTAATAAATAGCAAAGTCTTTATTAAATTATTTCACTTTAAGACATATATAATATAAATTAAACAAAATATAATATAAAATAAAACATACAAATATGTTTAACATAAACATTATATTCGTTGAAAATGAAGCAAATCTAAAAATGCCCATAGCAATTAAAATCGTAGATTCTATCATTAGTAACTGATCAATTTCCTTATCATTTTCAAATGATTAAAAAAGTAAATAGGCTATGAAAATCAGCAGCCATCCTGGCAATCTTTGATTGCCAGAGGTGAATATCAATTGCTTTTTTTACAGGATAGCATAAAAAATTTTTCTCTGTTCAATTTTTTTCTTAAAATTTAGAGGCCCCAAGCTTTAGCTTATTTAGTTTAATGGTAAATTTGGCATTATTCAGTGATATGACCAGATATACTGTTAGTGATGTTATTGAATCAGTGTACCTTGTTTGTTTGCGATCTTGATTTCAGGATGCATAGGTATTATGTTGACTAATGACATTAAAGAAACAATTAAAATCAGAGACAGACATGTAATTTTGTTTTGCTGAGAACCGAAAAGGGGAGAGCACAGCGACCCCTGGTCATTTTATTGAATTATATTAAATTACAAAAAACTGTTCATAACAAATTTGGACAGAATAATGGTAATTATGATCATAATAAATAAATATATAATTATAAATTAACTATAACAATAAATAAATAAATTAACAAAAAATATATTAAATAAAAATGTACCCCCTGATGGCACATCGCACTAACATATAAAATTTCAAAAATTTAAATTAAAGTTTACTTTATATCATTGTTTGGTAATAATGAATACATCTCTTTCAAGATGTATTCATTATTATCAAACAATGATATAAAGTAAACATTAAAACATTAACAAATATTAAAAAATTTATATCTATACATTCTTATAAAAATTTTAAATTTTTTATTTTTCAGTTTTTAATATTTAATTTTATATTGACTATAAAACTGAGTTTCAATTACATTTTTTTCCTTTATTATTTATGTAATACAATATTTTAATACTTATTTTGAATTTATTTAAGGGTCAAAATTCTTTATTGAAATTAAAGTTAATTGCCGAGGATCTCGTGAATATATAAAGCCAAATTGAAACCTCAGAAGAATTGAATTGCTTCTTTAGTTTTACGTCATTGTGATAGTCCCTTGAGAAATTTTCACTTTCCTTAGAATTGAGCATGAACCAATCAACAAGAAATTGATGATATCAATTACTTTCGGATTTATAAAGTATTCCCTATTCAGAAACAAAGATAGAAAATTAGTAAAAAAAAAAAAAACAAACACTAATTATAGTAAATACCGATTTAACCTGTCCTTAATTCTTTTTATTTATTACAGTATCCAATTAAAAACCACCAATATTATTATTGGCTATTTATTGTGTGTTGTTAGGGTGAAAAAAAATTGTTTCGCATTAAATCTTAAAATAAAATCTGAAAATAACCATATTTCCGATAATTTACTTTAATGTTGATTTTGTATTTTAATAATAATGTATAATTATAAAGTTTTTAGAATATTCACTGTACAAAAATGTGATTTCATCACGTTCTAAACATCTTAACTGTTCGTTATAAAACAAATTGTCTCATTTTCCTACAAAGTATGTAGTTATTAGCTTAATTAAAAACTGTAAAACTTATTTTATGAAGTAACATAAAAAATTGCGGAAACTGTTCTAAGCATTTTTTCTTAAAAATCCATATTCATTAGTGATTTTATGAATAATTTTAAAATTATGAATTATCAGCATCTCAGAAGTGTTGTTAATATCTGCATCTGATGAATTAAAAAGAAAATATTTTTAATTATTTTTACTATCAGTCCAAAAATAAAAGTCATCTAAATATCATTAAGATGTTAAAAACATTTTTAAACATTAAAAAAAAAAATTTTATTTCTTTAGATATACGATAGGTTACTTATTTAATTAATTAATCAATGAGAAATGAAAGTAATATGAATAAAATATATAGAAGAAATCTTTCTATATATTTAAAGCTAACTTAATTATTTAAAATATTAAAATAACATTATTACTTTTAAGGTTGAAGTGTTTTTGACTAGAGAAATGTTATAATTTTTATATAAACTTTCATTTTAATTAAAATTAAATTTTGATTTTCGCTCTAATTAAATATTCTGAGAATTTTTATTTTTGAATTCGTCTCTTTTAATTATTTGGAAAATTTAAACTATATTTTATTAATATTAATTAAAAATTGTGTATAAATTCTTTTCTTTGAATCTGTTCTTAAAGTTTTAAAACTCTTAGAATAAAAATTCTATTTCATGTTTTGTTTAAATATAATATTTTCATGAAATATATTAAATATAGTGAATAGTCATGGTTAAATTCAACATATTAATGGACTAGTATCGATTAGAAGATCACACTATTCTCAAGAATTTATTATATTTCTGTATTTACGAACTTCTCGGTTCATTATGCATGATGTTCTAGATATTCAGCATTAGCTCTGAAAGAGTCTATCAATTATAATCCTCTCCAAATTCTAAAATGAGTTTTGTCTAATGAGATTTCCTTAAATTTCATAACATTATCAAGAATTATTTATTATATACATAATTCTATTGTGTACAACATATTTTTTTAGAGTTCAGAGGTATTAAAAAATAAACCAGTTCATTTATTTATTCGTTATAAAGTTAATATGTTAAATCAGGGAGATTATTACATAAATATGCAAAACTACTATAATGTGAATATATATATAATAATTTAAAGCAGTTAACGAACCAATTGAAAACATTATTACGGTTATATTCACATTTTCTAGTTTGTAATACTGATAAACATCTTTAAAATTAATATTTTAAAATTTAGATATGAAACATTTTCTTTTCGATAAATAAACTGCAAATAAACTTAAATTCTATTTACATAATCCAAATGAATTAAACCAAATAAATTCTGAAAAAAAAAAATGATAATTTTAATCCTTTTTCTCTTATCATTTTAGGTATATTTTCAGTCATGTATTAAAAACGATAATTACCAAACTGATGGACGTCTTTAATTATATCACATCAACGTTCGGATATCTAATAATTAAGTGAATCATTAAATTTTTTTCCATTTCTTCAACTCTTGATTTATAGCAAAGTCAATTTTGTCAATCTATCCAATATTAAATCTAAAATACTGTCCAATAAAGGACAGTATTCCATTCCATTCTTATATCCAATATTCCATTCTTTGCTGAATTATCATGTTTCATTATGATTAAAAGTTATACGTATATTAGAAAACTTTCCCAATTTATAAATATTACTAATGTATCATTTTTGTTTCTATTTATTAATTAAATGCGAAGAAAGTTAGTAAATGCAAGTTAGTAAATAACTATAACTGTAATTATTGCTTTGTCTATTATCATTTCACTATTATTCATTTTCTTGTTTTATCTCTATACGATCACGTGTATGAATTATGTTAGCTATTTTCATCCACAACTATACTTAATTATAATATATTACCGTATATTATTGTAATATTTCAATAAGATTAAAATTTTTATAAAGTCTAAGAAACGGATTTATTTATATCTAATTTTATATATCAATGGATGAAAATAGCAAATATCGTTCATGTTATCATGAATTTCGTGTATGTGATGTAGACATAAAATAGGAACCTAATTCTATCTTTAAATCTAGTTTTGCTCACTGAATCTTTCATTGCGACTCTTCCGAATGCGTCAACTCGATTCCTATCAAACAAATTTTCACGAAATTTAATTTTTTGATATTTTGCAGAAACCTGTAAGATAAATTCGATTTAACCTGACATATTTTTGCTAAATTATTGCCTATGGCCTATAATTTACGGTCAGGGGCCGTTATAAGTACCTAAAATAGAAATGTAACTCTGACTAAATATATAACTTCCAAAATATAATTCAGGGACAAGGCAGGTAAAAATCATAACCTCATCGTGTCTTGTTCGCAATTGTGGCGTAACAATGGATGATGTCACAGTAATAAATCAACAATAATATGACAATGAACGAAGTAATAATTATAGTTATAGTTAGGCCTATATCAAAGAACTTGAAACGTTGTCTACATAAATATTATAAATAAGCACTAATTATTAGTTCCATTTGCATTTATTTCCTTGGCATTTAATTCATTAATAGAAGTATAAATAGGCATTTGTAGTATTTACTAAAACTATAAAAATTGTGTATTATAGGTAGAATTTTTAAACATATTAGGAGATGATATTCTACGAAGATATCGAGAAAAATAAAATGTTAAATATGCCAAATAAATAATCAGCAAAATCGTAATATTTGCAACAGAATTTGGTGCTAACGTTACACTAAGGAATTATTAGATCTAATAATTTATTTTAAATTCAATATTAGTTAGGTTAACAAAATTAACCTTTTAAACCACTTGGATAGCTAGAGACAAAAAATGAATTTGTATTGATTTAATCCGAATTTATTTAATTAAAGCTTCATCAGAAAATCTTAAATTTCTGTCTAATTCTTAATTTTATAATAAATTAATTAAAACAAAATTACTGAAAATATTCGTTCGGAAATAATTTATAATTAAATATTGTTACAATTTTTTTTATTTTTTAATTTATTTTATAATATAAACAAATTATATATTAATAAATATAAAGTAATATTTAAAATATTAATGACAGAAAAATTATAAAAGAAAATGTTATATAAAAGTTTATTTTTATTTCACATAAACTACCTGTTTAGCGAGAAAAATCAATACGATGTTTGTGACAATTTTTTTACATTTGAAAGTTATTTGCATATATAAGTTACTTGGAGATTACGAAAGAGAAAAATATATTTTTGTATTTTTATTCGTATCTTTTGTTTTATAACTTAAAATTTTAAAAATGATAGTATTATTTATTCGATTTATTTATTTTATTTTGCTATTATTTTCATCTGGGAAAAATAAAGTATAGTGTCAAAAATGGAATAAAAATATAAATCCTTATAAAAGAAAAGTCTATACGAATGATTTCCTAGATCAATACTATATGCGACTAAATCAATAACTGTTCCATTATATTTTCTGACACATTTACACCATAATAAGAGCAATAATTTCATTCAGATTCTGTAATTTTAAAAGTTTTTTTTTTTTTTTTGCTCTGTGATAATTATATTAACAATTAATTTTTAATATAATTATCACAGAGCAAACCTACATTTAAAAAATGGCCTTACATTTTTTTAACATGATTTCATTTTTTCTTAAATTAGCGTAAATTTCTTTTCTATTTTTCCTCTATTAAAATTATGTTAATTTGCTAAATTAAATGATTATTGAAACCGAAGAAGTATAATCACTTACAGCAATTCAATTAATGAACTAATTAAGATTAATTAAATGACCATAATTTATTAAAATAGTTCTTACACGAATAATTTTAAATCAATAAAAAATCTGAAAAAAAAATTATCTTAACGCCTTCTCTGCATTTATTCCAAAGGATAAAATATTGAAAAAAAAAAAAAAATACTGAACAAGATATTCATAAATTGCAATCTATCTTATTTTTTCTCTGGCGAAATTATAAATGTTAATAAAATATTAAAAAAAAAAGAAAAGAATTTTAGCTACAGCAGCAACAGAAATTTGTCCATTATTTTTAGTTACAAATATAATGAGCAATTTTTAGCTTTTTAAAAAAGCTATAAATTGTGCATTCATCAGCAATAATATCAATTCATCAACTATAATTTTTTATTGATAATATAAAACATCACTATTTAGAAAGTAAAACCTAGAAAATAGTGAGGTAATTATTCTTATATAATGCAAGTAATGTAAGTTACAGTATGATTTTATCAAAATCCTAATCCTAATTATAATTTACTATTTTACATTTTAACCAAGTTGTTACTAAGATCCAACTAAATATTATAATAATTATCAATCTTTAATGAAGTAGATTACTATTAATTTCTTGATTATTGCATATTTTTGAAATATGCAATATTGTAATTCAGCTTTTCAATAAAATTAGTTTTCAAATATAAAATATTATTTTATTTATGGCCGATTGCACGAGTCTTGTTCTGCGGGTTAAAACATATTTTAATCTGCAGATTTAGTTTGCTGCGTTCCATGAAATCAAATCTCTAGGATAAACTGCAGATTAATTTAACTAGTCGATTTTGGGTGCGATAAAATTTATTCTATAGATTTTTCAGTAAAATACTATATCGAAATGCGGCAATTCCGAATCCCAAGCTGAAAATAATTTCGATTTAGATAGATTATTTGGATTATATTTATCTCATTCCAGAACGAATATTTCTGAAAAAGATAGATCATTTACTCCTCATGATATTTTTCATGTGAGATTTAGTTTAAAGAAAATCAACAGTTTTATGACTACTGTCAAAGATAAGTTAAATATGCACTTTATAAATCAAAAGTTCATTATTTTATTTTAAATTCATAAAGTAAATTGTTACTAACATATTACATATACATGTGTGTATGTGTGTGTATTATAACCATATATATTGACCTACAAGAGTGAATAATAATAAACCAAAAATACAGACGTATATTTTCAGATCTATATTAGAACTATTATTGCAAAGTGTTCGCTATTATACTAGTATTTGCTTAATCGTATGTATTTAGGGAATATTTTAAAAAATAATGAACTAAAAGCTGAGCTGCAAATATTGAAAACAGTAAATAACTTAATCGGCATCTTCGTGTTTAAACGAGTTGCTACGATAAAGTGCATGCGCAATAACTATCTTCAGGCTGGCTGATAGCTAGCTATAATTAACTTATGCCTCGTGCAATATTCTGAACTTAATCTTTAGAATTTCGAATGGGTTAAAGTTATTCTACTGATAATTATTCTGCAGATTAAATCGAAAGTCGTACAACCGGCCCTTAAAAACTTATTCTTATAACTATGATAGTGTTAACTAAATTTTCAATATTTCGATTAATTTTTATTTTAATAAAAATAATATCTTTTAATTAATTAATTTAAACTTTATTAAAGGATTAATACTGTTAAAATATATATATATAAATTCTTTTTTGTGGATTTACTTTATTTTTTACCATCACATTATTTTATGTAAAGTTATGAAATATGTAGAATAAGTTGATTACAGTATTAGAAATATTTTTAATTTACTTTCCAAATGAACGTGAGGTTTATAAAGTCGCCATATTTTCTTTGTTTCTTTATTAATAATTTTTGAATTAATAAGTAGATTTTTATGAAATTAATGCTCTGCCATTGAAGTTGTTGACCTCGATGGTGCATCTTATGATTTACTAGCTTCAATCATTTAAATATGATGGCTATTCAAACTTCTGAGATACTGTCTTAACGAATTTTAAAGCATTTATCAGAACGGTCAAGTTGATCTCGATAACTCATCAAGTAAATGTTTATCTTCATGGCAGACGTTCAAAAATAGAAAGTTTCTTCCGTAATAACTTTTGAATTATTATATTGGTTTTATAAAATTCGACAGAATATTCGACCTATTAAAGTCGAATTTGAAATAAGATTAATTAAATCTGTAGCTTCATCCTTTAAAAATGAACATTAAAAATTTTAATGTTCATTTTAATGTTTAGGAACATCAGGAAAATTTTAAATATGAACATTTAAAATTTTCCTGATGTTCCTGTAATAACCGTGGAACTATTCGATAAATTTTTATGACATTCAATACAGAGATTAAATCATTGAAGATGATCTTGATGACACATATTTTTTATCATTTTAAAACGGAGGATTATGTTCAGAAAATAGGCGATTATTTCTTTCCAGAACTGCAAATTATTATTTATGAAATTTTTATTCTGAATTTACTTTTGTATAAACCTAAAACTTTTAAAAGAGATTGTTTCTTAAAATAAATTTAATAATTAAAACATTTGTTAATCTTTTTCTTTGTGTAAATTATATATATATGAATTAAATATATTGAGTACATAAAGTTCCGTTAATGATATTTATATTATAAATATCAACAAAATTTTCAATTTTTTGATAATTACCTACGCTTTTCTTATTATTTGGTTTTTGTACAGAAATGAACAAATAATAGTTTAATGAATTATTGTTAGGAGCTTTAAATAATTCTTTAAATCATTAATGATTAAATTTTAAAATAAAAAAATAATTAAATAGTTTAAATCCTTTTGATGTTTTCCGTTGTTATAATAATTTACATATTATTTCAGTTTAAAAATAGTATATATAAGTAGTAACAAATTAAATGTTAAAACAAATTAGAAAAAATTTTTTGAAATGAATCAAGGCATTATCGTTGATGTGCGACAAATAGTTTCAGATATAGTATTTTTTGTAATTTTTACTAGATGCCATCTTATTTCGATATCACGTGAAGCATCTCAAAAATTGATATGCATTTAGCTTAAGTGATAAGAAAAAATGCTCTAAAAATTGAATTCCACGCAATGTTACGTACTTGATCAATTTTGCATGAATGTGTTGGACGGACACCATGCGAATGAAAATTTAAGATCATTTTTTTTATAAAGAAAATAGTTAATAATAATTAAGGATATTATTATCAAAAGTTTTAAAAATGTATAAAAATTACTGTTCAAATTCTTGGACTGCTATATACTGTACATATTTCAAGAAAATTATTAAATAAGCACCAATATCGAAGTTTCCTTGATAATATCTATTGTAACAGTTTAATAAAATCTATTTCGCGGTACATAAAGTAATAATAATTTAAAAATATATAAATTTTCTTAAATCAATTGATTATATTTGATCTTTGAATCGGAATATTCAGAAAATTTAATAGAATGATAAATTTAAAAATGATTTTGTAATTTAAATTTAAAAGTAAATTTTCCTCTTATTTGTTATATTTCTCTGTTACAGATGATCTTCAAGAAGTATTACTTCGCCTTATCATTTAATTTTCTTATCTCATAAATATTCATTTCCATTTTCAAAATATTTTAGAATATTACAAATATTTTGCTTTACATTCTTCAAATGAATATAATTTAATAGTATATTTTCATTTTTTTCCTATTTTAAGTTTATTATAATAAAGAAATTGATGTCATTGAAATTTAAATTTAATTTTGAAGATTTTAAATCACAATCTTCTCTAATGTTGTGTAAAATATCACAATAAATACAATAAACACTTTTTTAAAATTTGAAAAAATAAAACATCTCTTCTGAAACGCAAAGAATATTTTATATTTTTTTTAGAACATTTCTATTATTTCCTAAATTTTTAATATTTCTATTAAAATAAAATTTAAAAATATTGTAGATATTTTGCATTAATGCAGTCGCTCATAATAATCAAAAGATATTTTTTAATATCAAAATACAATCCTTTATTTTTTATCTCAAAAAAAAAAAATAAATAAATATCTCAAAAATGAGATATTTATTGTAACTTTAAAAAATCGAAGTATAACTTTTTTTATTCATTTTTTTATCTTAGCTCTATTAATCCATGGGAATAACATAAAGGAAAATTTCGTCGCTTGGGATCCCTATTGACTTCAGAGATAGAAATATTACTGCATTTATACGTTTTATAAATAACTATCAAAAATTTCTTTGACGTTTTTATTCAAAGTAAATTTTTATTGATATCCTATTTTTATAATCATATTTATTTAAAAGTGTTTTTTAATAATTTTTCCCATTAATAAAATTTAATAATAAATGTTGATTCGGTTTTTCTAAAGGGGGAAAAAATTATCTTTATGCTGAATTTTGCAACATCGTTCCTTTTTACATGTGAAACTTAGCCACTTCTACTATAGTGACCTTTGCTTTATCTTCTCATTGGTTCAGAGATCCCGGAAATATCTAATTTAAACGGAAAACGATCTGATAAAATAAATCGATTTCATTTAAATAAAACGACTGCGTTACGAGTAACAAGTCGATAATGGATTTTTTTTTAATTCTCGAGGAATATGAAAGAAGCATCACTTGATATCCTTTTGTTTGATATCTAAAATTCTAAGTTATATAATAAGTAGCTATTTCTTGTCATTTTGTTTATCTCAGAGGTTGTTGGCCGAAAAATAAATCATAAATTTAGAATTAATTGAAACTTTTATCTGTAGAATTATATTGAAATCCTTTACATTCTTTGAACTAAAACATCCGATTATTTGAACATATTTGTAACTTAACAAGTTCCTTGAATAGAATATAAATCTCTAAATTAAGCATTAAACATAAATTAATAATGACAATATTTATTAATAATGCAATATAAATATCAGAAGGGAAAATAAATTATAGTTATCAATATTTGATTATTACTAAATGAGTCTATAAATCCGTATTAATGTTAGATTTATATTATTGCTTTAAAACTATAGAACTTTCTATTTGGAAATATTTTGCTAAAATGATTTATCATAAAAGTATATTAATGTTTTTTTGTTTTTATTTTCAATATTTCTAATATTAAAACAAAAAATTCAAGTTCCAAAATTAACATTTATGTAATTTTAATTTTGGCTGTTGAATATTTCCTGTTCAGATGCAAACAACATTTTGTATAATAATATCTTTTGCAATATTTTCTCATTGATAGAATAATTCCATAATTTTCTGATTCGTAGATTTTATATTATAAAGACAAACAATATCGTTTTAAATATAACTGAAATATTTGTTTTAAGAAATCTTAATCAGAAATTATAAAAATAAATATTATGATTAAAATAGAAAATATTTTTAAGACATGATTTCTTTCAGATATTATTATGGTTCGCATAAAAATATTTTCATATCTATACTGATTTTAAAACATAGATCGATCGAATGATCTATGATCTATCTGGTCTGGAATGATCTATCTGGTAGTCCTGTTTTACATTTACAGTATTTTTATATTTCATTTCCGATTGCCAATCTATTCCTTAAGATCTGAATTGAGAACTTAACTTTAAATCATTAATTAATTAATTAATTTAAATTAATGCCATAATTCCTTTTTTCACTATCGAAAAATTTCTCTATTCCTTCTCGAAAAATAAAAAATACATGAAGACTGTTCATCTTATATTTCAAATTCTAATGAGTTTTCTAAAGAGAAAATAATTTTTCTGACCGAAATTTTATTGCGAACCATTACAAAATTCATACAATTCCCATAAGTAATCATTTTTAAACTTCTTCCTGCTTCCTTAATTGGAGTATAATTTTGATCGAATCGTCTGATATTTTTCTTGTGTTATCCAAAACTATATTTTTTACCATTAATGAAGCTTTTTGTTATTAAAAACTAGATAAGGAAACAAAAATATAATGTAACATTTTCATTTTTACATGAAAGAACGCCTTTCTCTTTAGAGATATTTAGAAACATCATTGCCCTATTGTGATGAAACAGCTTGTATAGTCAGCTCAATTCTTTCCTTTTATGAACTATGTAATGCTTTCATGTTTCTATTATTCACCACTATCATTGTTTATTTCCGTCTATTATTTTTATATATTTAGTTTAGCCTTAATCGTAATGTACAGTACTTTTGTTTTCAATGGAATTTTTTAATGATACATATTAAGGTTATATAATAAATTTATTAAAATTCCGTTTGGAAGTTTAACCTTTAGGATATCATATTCATTTTTAGAAATAAACCGAAATAAGTATAAAATAAAACATAAAAACATGTTTCGTGATAAAAGAGCAATCAATAAACGAGTAAACACATCGCTTGAAGCGACCCTTTTAACTAATAGTAATATTAATGATTATAATTATACTTTCTACGTTTCCGTTTATACTCGTAAAATTAATTATGTGTGACATTTCAGAACATCGCAGTTTAATAATTCAATAATTTAAATGTTATCTTAAAAACTAACAAAGGATATTTATTTATAACACATATTTCTAGCTGTAGTGAATTAACGTCAATAACAATAAATTTCCCAATTCTAACAAAAAATTATCGTTAGAATTAAAACATCTTTTTTCATACAATTTTCTTAGTTTTAAAAGAATATAATATTTCCATATTTTTTCAGATTTAATATTTTTAAAAAATTTTCATTAATTGTGTTTATTGCATTTATTTGTCTGATTAGTTTCGATTCTCTCTCAATTCAATCGTAATAAAGAACAAAGATCAGCAACGAAATTAATTATATCCATAACAGAATTTCACGTCGTTTAAGTAAGTTTCAAATGATTTTTAAATGATAAATGCTTAACTTAATTTTAATTGATCTGATAATTGAATTCTGTTATAATGTATTCGAATCGACTTATTGAAGTGTAGTAAGTTTAATTTTTCGGAAATTTGAATCAGTCTGACGATGCTATTAAATTATTAAATAATTATTAGTAAGATCAGAAATATTTATATTTATATCATTAAATAAAATTAAATTTTCACTGAGACGCAGTATGATAAATTTTATTATAAACATGATAATGTAGCCTACAGTTTTATGATTTTACTCAAGTTCTTTTTAAACTAGTGAAAGCAACTTAATTAAAAATAATGATAGATATTCATAGAATAGAAAACATAAAATAGCAAAATAATATAAAGATCGTTTGAATGAAACTCAAAAATATCATTTAAATTTATAGAATTTTATGATAACTGAATAATCGAATCGAATGATCAAATACGAAGAAAATTTATTCGTCATATTAAGCTAAATAATTAACAAACAATTTTAGTCTTTAATAGAATAAGATATTAGAACAAAAATTTTATATGTTATAATATTATTATAGTTTTGTAATTATGAAAAATATTTTTTAATCTTCAGTTAAAATTATTCAATAATTTGCAAATCGGATAATTTGATCTATTAATCAGATTTATCCTTATACGCTTAATTGAAGAAAATTCTATAAAAATGATTAAAATTAAACAATACTTAAATTTATCATCTAAATAAATTATTTTTCAAAATAAATAATTTAGCATTAGACTCATTTCCGTAACAAGCACGATTATACAGGCTGCATGTTTGAATTATCTATAAAATATAAAGCTTTAAACTTTAATTAAGTTTATTTTGATAGCTAAAAGATATATTTGAATTTCTATTATTCATCGTTTTTTCAATATTTTCAAAAATAAATAAAAGTGGCTAACATCTTATTAATAATAGATTGATCATGTCCAAATTATCTACTTTTTTATATTAATTGCTATTAATTTCTACGAGTATTATCTCTCTTTTTTTTTTTTTTTTGATATTTAATACTGATAAGGAATCATAATTTTATTCAAACAACTTATAAATCAAATTTTCAATTGATTAATTAAATGGCTTAATAATTAATTAATTTTTAAAAATATTTTACCATAATAAATTTTTCAATTTTTAAAGTTTTACTTATTAATTTTTTAAATTAAGTATATTCAAATAATAAACATTAATTAAATTCAGTTTAATAACAAATTTTATACGGATTTTCCATAAGCAGATTAAAATTTTCGCTATTAAAAAAACGTATTTTATAATTAACTCTGAAAATATTCTTCTTTGAATATTAGCTAATAATATCAAAAGTATTAAGATTAGTAATTCATCTTTTCATTATATTATGTTTTACATTAAATATTGACCAAATACATTCACTAGAAAGGAATGAATGATTTAACAGCTTCTTAAATTTTTTATTTTATTTTTTATTTGATAATTATAATAACCTAAAATAAATTATGCATACTTGAATATATATGTATAAAATTTTCTTTAAATATTTAAAGAAAATTTTATATTGCTTAATATATATATAGAACCAATATAGAAACTTCTGTATTGATTTAAAAAAACTAACTTGTTTAAAATTTTCATTTTAAAGCAATTTTTGATAAAAATGCAATAATATATAATTTCATTTTTTCTGTCTATCGTTCATCTAACGTATTCACAAGATATTTCAAGAATTAAATATTATATAACATTTAAATTTTACAGTATCGTTGATCCAATAGATTAGCAAGTATTTATCTTGAAAAATAGTTCAGGATAAATATTTGTTAATTTTTTGGATCATACTTAGTCTCTTTATAAGATGGCGACCTTTTCATGCATTAAAATATTTATATCTTTGCAACTACAGTACGCATTTCACTTGAATGATATATAGTAATCATTTGAAAGAGATTTAAATATAGTTTACAACGATATCTAGTTATATTTTCCAACTTTGACTGTCTGTGAGACCACGAAATATGTTAAAATATATATTATAGAGCATTCAAATATTAGATAATTTATCCTTTTTTATTCATCTGCTTGAATAAATTTTGAAGTCTGTACATTGTAACGGGATGGTGACTGTACAAAATTTTAAAATTTCAATATTTTTAGAATTATTTGTCAAATTTGCGACATTTTAAATCTTATATTATTATGTTATACTATACTTTATTTGAAAGGATATTTGTAAAAATGGCTCTAACGTTGTTTACTGTCGGTAAAAGCTTTATCTACAGTATATATTTACCTAAGGTTTATTATATAAGTGTGCTTTATTTACAAGTATTTTTATTTTAAATAAAAAATATTTTATATTATATATGATATATTATAATATATATTTTTATAGCTTATAGCTACATATATATAATATATATACATGGATACAAATATATCAATAAGGCAATTCTGAGCAAAATGATTTACAAGCAATTTAGTCAGTAATGTAGCTAAAGAAAACAAGCCTTCAAAAGGAATTCCACTGATCTGATCTAAATTTAATAGGCAAAATAAAATTACAAATAAAAATTTATGTCGAATAGGACTTTCTTTAATATACTGCACATGATAATTGAAAAATAATAAACATAATTAAGATTACACCACCAACAAATATGAAGAATAAGCGATGCATCCAGGATGTTTTCATTGAATTCTAAAAATAGCCTCTTTATAATATTAATTTTGCTGTTTTTCTAGTTTTACATCATAATTTTACATTTTATTGATAAAAAATCTATTTTACGTCAATTTAGATAGCATTTTTCTTAAAACAATCGATATATTTGGATGATTACATCCAATGATTCATTAACATTTGATAAATGCATTTCTATATACATTATAAATTCAATATTTTTATACAAGTATATATTTCTTTGACTATCTTTATATTTGATACTAAAAATAGAAATACAACTCATTTACATAACACTAATTCGCTCCAATACAATTAAAAAGTTTCACCATTGATTCGTTTAACACAACAAAGTGATTCGATTTTAATTCTGAAAATGTATATAAGTTCACAAAAATTTTCCTGCTTTCTGACGTGTATATAAAAAACAAAATAAAATTGTAGTAATTACAGTATGACTTCAATCGATTCTTTTAATAATAATAAACATAATATTGTAATAACAATAATAATAAATTCTATATTTATAGTGTGTTTAGTCTTTTTTATTTAATTTTAAACATATCCGTATGGAATGTAATCCATAACTATAAACAAATCATAGCCACATATGAATAACATATAAGCTGTATATAATAATATTCACACTCCAGCTCATTTTTTAAATTCAT
The DNA here is from genome assembly GCA_011317285.2 of Androctonus mauritanicus. Classification (NCBI taxonomy): domain Eukaryota; kingdom Metazoa; phylum Arthropoda; class Arachnida; order Scorpiones; family Buthidae; genus Androctonus; species Androctonus mauritanicus. The sequence goes on along the minus strand of WUQG02430107.1, from coordinate 20,419 downwards.
AGCGAACTAAACAAAATAAACAAAATAACAACGTTCATCAAATGATTTAAGATTATAATCAAGGTTTTGATTTTATAAAGTACAGTCAAGATACTATACTGTTGATATTATATTTTGAACAAAATTTATCATTTTCAATATTTAATAGATTTTTTTTTTCTTTTATTAAATGCATAAATTATATTATAACAATTATAATCATGCAATACTATACTTATCTTAAATATCTCTTGAATTTCATCAATACTGTTTCCTTATAAGAAATTTTTTGTTTAAAAATCGCCGATTCACTTAACATTTTCCAATAGACATAAAGTTTCGCATAATACTAGTTCATATTATAAAACATTTTCTAGAACAGAACTCTATAATTATCAAGAATAAACTTTATTTTATTGTTAGAAATACAATAAATATTATTCTGAATAAAAAATTGCCTTTTTTATAAATCAATCTCTAGACTGAAAAATATAACTTTTTTAATAAATTCAATATTATTATTAAACTTAAGAACTTATAAAACCCATATTTGAAAGAATTCAAATAAAATGATGCAATAGAAATGAACAAGTTAACATAATAATAAAGAAATAAGTTACATAAGTTTTAAATTTTCAGTTATAAAAGAATTTAACTAAATGATTGAATTTTGAAAAGAGTATGAAGATATTTCTATAACTGGATAAAACTGAATGTTTAATTAATGGCATTAAATTTGTTCATAATAGAAATTGCAGATTTATATTTAATAATATGGTTGATATCTCTCTTTTTTATTTATGAAAGCAATAGTGGATATAATAACTTCTTATATCCACTATTGCTTTCATAAATAAAAAAGAAAGATATGAATTATTACATATCTACATTTTATAAATTCCCCTCAAAAAAGAGTTCTTTCAATGAAATAAATGTTTGCTGAATCTAAATTGTGCAATAAGAGCGAGATATGAGAATATTTAAAGTTAACAATAATAGATATAGCTATGAAAGGAGGAACTGAGTGTTGATACCAAAAATAATATGAAGAATTTGGAAGATAGAACCAATCCTTGAAGATAAAGGGAGACTTTAATCTGATTGATTAAAAAGGGATAGTTAAAGGAAGACTGATTTATTATCAAAAATGGAATCAGAAAAGTCATAATGATTCTATAATGGAAGTAATTCTAATGTACTAGTCTAAATAAGTTTATTTTTTTTTTATTTTTTAGATTGAGATAAGATATAGTGGCGTCTACATTTCTAACTAAAAAAAAAAAAAGTCAAAAAGATCTTACATGAAAATTGGAAGATATTTTTGTAAAATATTTTAATGACCAAATGAGGCCTGTGAAATCCGAATCTGATTATATACTGTATATCCAAGAACAGATCTTTCTAGTTTTAGTAAAAATTTAAGAAAAAAAGCATTTTATATAGATTTTAGATAGAAATATAAATTATCACTACTCTAAATTAATATTAAAAATTCACAAATAGTCGCTTAAATATTTTTAAATATTATTTAATTATGATCTATATTGAAAGATACTTATTTTGATTTAAAATTATAGTTTCATATGAATAATCTATATTTTCTAGTTTTCATAGCGATCTTATTTATTTCTATAATAAATACTTTTTACAATTGTTTCATTCTTTCTCTTATTTAGAAAATGATTAACTTAGAAGAAAGTAATTTATTTCTTTTAAAATAACTATTAAAATATAAATTATGATACGATAAACTCGAGTATCGTGAATATACAATTAGTTAAAATTTAAATTTATTTTTTAATATTTTATTTTAAATAAAAAAAATATAAGAAAGATTAAATTAAAAACATAGTACTAAAATTTTATGTTAAAATTAAATAGCAGTCAAATAAATTACGCTTAGATATTTTATTATAAATTTGAAAATTTTTTGTCACAAAGCATATTTTAATTCTCCTGAATAATTAATAGATAATAAATAATTTTTATTATCTCCTAAGTTGATAGGAATCTTGTGATTTATTAAATTGATTCGTTAATAGACTTAACCTTCTTCTTGATTATACCAATCAGCAATGAAGCAATAAAACATGGCCACCTGACATGCATCAAATATCTAGCTTATTGGGCGCCGTATATCCGAAAATGGGTTGTTTATCATCAGAAAATGCCAAATATTGAACACACAATTATTATAATCTGTTAGTCAGGTTAGGTAATTAAAATTCTTAATCCATGATTTACTATTACTTTCATATACGATTATATTCAAAATAATGTAGTAGTTTTATTATATCGCTTTATTATTAAAATATTCATGCAATTATAGCAATTTAATTTCAGATTTAGCATTAATAAGTTAAATTTAATAATTTAGTTGATGTACAACTAAAATATAGATTATAAAAATTTGAAAATGCTCATCTCTGTTCATCAAAACTCCAAAGTTTTAAGGGTAGAATTTCCCAACTTGTGAGCAGTCAACCATTTTTAACATTTTAAAACATTATAATCAAAAATAATCATTAAAATATTGTAAATAATTATCATAATTAAATGTGTAAATTATTTTTACATGATGGCAAAATATTTATAAAAAAAGTGTAAAATGAATCAATAAATTTATTAATAAAAAAAAAGTTTTGCTTGCACATAAAACCGTTTAAAAATATGGGCTCTGTGTGAAAAAAGTAATAATAAAAGCGATTCTTGGTGATGAAAAGATTGGGAACTATTGCCGTAGGAAGTATAGATATGAATTCCTAAAGTAGTGTTGCCACTTATCACATCAATAAACTGTACTATGAGCCGAACTTGTATTCAATGTCATCGGAGATCGATGTGTTGTAACAGCACCGTACTATCAGACTTTTTTCTTAGGAACTTCTACACTAGTCAATAAAAAGTTTTTGTTTAAATATTATAAAGAAAAACAGTATAAATAATCGCCCATAGCATCGTCCTTTAGTGGAAATCAATGTATTAATTTTTAAGATTAGCGACCATATTCTATAAGTGAATTAATCAATGCTGTGCAGCATTTCTACGTAATTAATATTTAATTAATAATAGTTAAAAATAAATTAAAAATTACATTTAAGTGGTTTATTAAAGTAAATTTAAAATATATTCATATAACTTATTTCGATTTATGAATTTCTATTAATAATTAAGTAATTTAAATCTTTAAATATCATAAAAAAATTTTAACGGCAATTCTAAATATGTTCTAAAAAATTAAGTATTTTTTGCTTTAAACAGTTTTATTTTTTGATGTTCTCTAATCAATTCAGGTTAACTCATGCCAATGGTCATATTATACTTTTAATTGAATTGGTTATTTTATAGTTTATTTTTATAATCTAATTAAAACGATCCTTCTTCAGTTTCACGATAAAATTAATTAATAAAATTATGCCAACTCTTGAATTTTTTCTCATATTTTGAAATAAAAAGAATATCTCGTAAGATAATCAAATAGATATATCTTATATAATTTTATTTATTTTTATAGTAATGCCACTACAATTCACTGAAAAAAGATACTCCACTATAGGAAAAAACAATGATAACAATAATATTTTTCCGAGATGCTTTTCTAGAAGGAGCCATTTTAAAATCCCACTGGATAAGATAAAAGTATGATATGACGAATCGTAAATATCCCCTCAAATATTCTAAACAATTTCTAGTCCAGTAGCTTTTCCAATAAATTCTATAAAACTATCCAGTAAAGGAAATTTACGTATCCAAATTTTGATTTAATATAAAAGAATATCATATATTAAATGAAATATATTCTTATATTTAAATTTATAGAAACATATTTTATTTAAAAATAATTGATAAATATCCAAATATCCAACAGAAAATTAGAAAGCAACTTATTTCAGTGAAAATAATATTTACGTGGGTGTTGCAGCAGTAGTTTTCTTATTTATAAATTATTCATCTTTGTGCATTATTGCATGAAACTATACAACTTAAAAAACATTATAAAATATTTACAAATTTCAGAGATATATTATCTCTTCCCTTAATCATAAGGGTTAACAAATTTATTATTCTTCTTATTATAAAATTTCTTCTTGACCATATTGCTATTACTAATTTATGGATTTAAACTTAGAGATTTAGGATTATTACAGTTATTCCATTTTGGTTAATGCTGTAAAATTAAATAAGAATAGCATATTTAAAATGGATTTATGCTTTAATAATGCTAATGCAGCATTAATTAAGTTTTGTATTATCGGAAATCGCAATAACTTGCATACTATCCTTGAGATAAATTTATATATCAATTTTAATGCACTGAAAGTAAAAATTATATATTCTGTTTACTCTAAAATTATATAATAACAAAGACTGCCAGTGAATTCTGATTCTATATATAAGTTAAAATTACAGCCTACTATTTATTTATTTAATGATATATATATATATATATATATATATAAATCATTAAATAAATAAATAGTAGACCGTAATTTTAACTTATTAGATCTATACTAAAGATCAATCATTTTTATTTGTTAAAGAAATCTAAATTTGAAATATTTTTCACTGAATTTTACTTATTTTTTTATTTACAGGAAACAGACTGAACGAAAATGTATGAGAAATATTTTAGCAGACATATTTAACCTAAACTTCTTCTAATAAATATACTTAAAGAACTTTTCTTAAAGTATTTAACAGAAGTGTCAAATTTATGAAAATTTAGGATACTCATTAATAGACCTAACATACTTTACAAAAATACTCAAATAGTTAAAGCGTTATTATCATTAAGTCTGAAGTATTTGACAAGCATTCCCTAAGGTTAACTTAATCAATTTAAATCTTTAACATAGCCCGAAGAATATTCTCTATTTAATTTTGAATTAATTTTATTATTTAATTTATATAGCTAATAACAATACCTAAGCAAACTTATTTAAAAATTTTAAGCGACATTTTGAAATAATTTATATATTCTAAATTATTTAATGCTAATTATTAATTTAAACGGTAATATTAATAATTGAGCATTACCTAGGAGAATCGAACATATGTTCGTCCTTTCGATATAACATATATGTAAATATAAATATACCCTGTGGGTTAAATTGTCGATTAATTAATAACTTCATGAGTGCAAAATGGCGTACATCGTCACACGACGTGGTCCTGAAGATCGAATAGGATCGTCTCTCTTACTCTTGTCACTTCAACCTATTCACCTGGATTTAGTTTACTAGGACAGAATATCGAATAATCATTCGCTTGACATTAGAGTCTAGTTGTTATTTCAACGATCAAGATTCATTTAAAAAGCAGCACCAGCCTTCATTCTGTTCGATAAAAGAGTGACATACAGTATAAAAAAATAAAATCTGATCTAATGTTTCGAATCTTTAAAAAATAAATACATATATATATTGAAATTAAATTAAACATAAATTTTAAAACTTGCAATTGTTCTGTTTGTATTATCTTTTTATACATAAAAATAAAGCCTTAAACTAATATTTTCTTCGTCGTTAATGTTTTATGATTTTGTTTCGCCATCATATTCTTTCTTTTCTCCTGACAAATTTCTATATGGTATTGATCCGATATTAAAATAATTAAAAATATTATGTAAAATAAACTCATAAATCATAACATATATTTATTAACTCAATTCAGAATGTTGGATATAAATACTCTGCTTTGTATAGTTAATCATTATATTTTTATTTCTATATACTGTATATACTATATATCAAAATACTTGTATTTATATCTGCTATAGCTATTTATAAATGACCAATAGCAATTGATATTATATTCTTCTTAGCATTGAATTCATTTTTTTAAAAATAATACTATATTCAGTATACTGTATATTTTCTTGTATATCAATGTCGACTAATAAAATGCTATATATATTATTTTTTATTTAATTAAACGAAAATTTAATTATTTTTTGTTTAACTATACTATAGTGCCTAATCAATGTGTAGGTAATAAAAAAATCATTTATTTATTTATCAGATTAATCATTTTTTATTTTGAATACAAAATCTTACCTTGCAAAATCTGATAAAAGATGACGAATCATATAGACGAATCATAATATTTAAGAGATGAATCAGAGAATATGAGAGATGCATCATATACCGTTCTTGCAGCAAATAATAAAATTTATTTCTTTATTTTTATATTTTATACTGTATCGAACTATATTCAACAAGTTAACATATTTTATTCATTAATCACTGAATAAACGCAAAAATATGATGTACGATTGGACTTTTAGCATTAAACGACATTCGAGTTAAGAGAATTCGCAGAAGCCAACAATTTCTCTACTTTAAAAACTTAATTACTAATATTGCAAATTTATTTAAAAGACAATTAAATATTCTATAATCAATTTATTTTATAATTGAAGATCATTATGAGTTTTTAGCTATTACGAATATCTGCGTTTATCCATTTATCTTCTAACATTATGGAACCTTCCGCCAACGTACTGGCGGTGACGTCATTATTTGCCCACGCAATCTCAGGGTTAACCAATGAGAAGTCAGTATGTATCACGATCTTTCCCCTTCTCGTCCCCGCGTTGTTGAAACGCATAAAAGTAAGTTCAGTTGCACGTTTCTGCCACAGCATCCTTCTCTGAGACTCTCTCTTCAACAGGTCGCACTTAAGAAGACTTACTCTATCAGGTAATGTTTGCGAAAGTCTGCTTTCAAACCTAGCATAATCTTTGATTTTGTCGCACTAAACTTCCTAGTAGTTTTTAAAACGCGTAAAAATATTTAGATTGTATCGTTACAGAATTAGATTTTTAAATTATTTATAAATATAAAAAAATATGCACTCAGTAATATCAACTTCAAACAATCATCGTAAACGTCCAAACTTTAGCAACAAAATTAATGATAATTACTCGATAGTCTCACCGAAAGTTGGCTATTTTCTGTATTAACAATCGATATAGTTAATGAAGCAACCGATAAGTATTACTATTAACCACTCACCTTGTCAAGAATTAACTTATTTGACACCCAATACCAATAAATGTGAATTTATGTATCTATATCATGCTTCACAACACTATTTACATGACTAGTACGTTTAATACATAAGTTAAATATTAATATGTCTTTCCAATGCAACGTGCATATATGCATGTTAATTAGAAAAGCGTAAACATCATAATTACTCCTATGAGAACAAGTATTGAGAATTTGTTGTAATTAAGCTTTAATCATATTCTAAAAGATATTATTTTGGAATATTTAAACAATTTACATTGATCATCGTTTAATTCATAGAGTATCAATTGGGATATACAGTGTAATCGTATTACGTTCAAGTTGTTGCATTCGTTTAATGAGAAATACATTAACTCTTTTTAATTTAAAGTTTTTTATCGAAATATTTGTTTATAATAATTAATAAATTTTAAATAAGTTTAAGAATCAGATAACATTAGATTATATTAGAAAATTAGCTAACTTTACATGTTAACAGATAAAGAGTTCAAAACTAAAATACGCCTTTAGAAAGTAAGAAAAATTTATCATTTTCTAATAATTTTGCTTTTATATTATTTTACTATCATATTGTTGATTCTTTAATATATAATGTTTAATTTTTTTTTTAATTTGAAGCGTGTTCATATACATTTAACAATATTAGAATAAGCAACGGTTTTATATCGATTCTCATCGACAAAAATTCTTCTAACTTGTTATCAGATTTAATTATAACAAAATATTTAATAATTTTTGCGCTATAAAAATTCTGTATTAGTTTTTTTTTTATTTTTTAAAAAAAATCAATCTTAGAAAACTGCTAAAATTATAGTTAATTGTGGATCATAAAACATTTTTCATCGTAAGTTATGGCGAATGCATTTCAATTAATTAACTAGAAACGTTATTAAAGTATCGAATCCGCTTAAATTAATTAGCACATAATCAATTTATAATATTTTAATTAAATGTATTTAAATACAATTTTTTTATCCTATTTTATATAATTTTTAGACTTTAAATATTTATTAACGAATTTATAAAATTAAATGATTGTTTTATAATTTTTTTTAACATTTGATTTTTTTTTTTAATATTTAAGTTTTCATTCAGATAATATTATTTTTAAATATGTAAAAAAATATATTTAATCACTTAAATATCTTGTTTTGAAATTTTATATTTGCTTATAAATTTTTAAATATTTGTTTCCTTAATCAAAATAAATATTGGTTAAAATAGTTTACTTCTTAGTTTTAATAATAAAAAAAGGTTAAAATATATTTTTATACAATTTTTTTTGTAACTTGGTGATCGAAATACAAATTTATTTACATTAAAGAATGATAACATTTACATTGATTTCTACGTGAACTCCATAAAAATATGTGTATGTAAAAGTTTTACTTCGTTCACGAATGCTTTTAAATACTTGTATATAAATAAAATTATGAAAGTATTTTTTTCTTTTGAATTCGTAGTCATTATAATTATTATAAATGTAAATATAGAATAACCAATGTTTGAAATTCTAATTCTTTAAGAAAAATAACGAAATTTCCATAATCTATCGTTGAAGTAATTACGAAAAGAGGCATTAAATAAATGATAAGATTTTTTTTTATTTTTTTATTACTGCTACAGAGAACAGAACCCTCTTACAGAAAGAGATAAGATATAAATAAAACTATAAATTTACGCCATTTCAAAGAATAAGCGAACCTTAAAAAATATTCCGACATTATCGTCGAAGTTTTCACTAAAGTAGGTAGCTTTATCTAAGCTTAACTATTATTTTATCCATTAAAATCAATAGAAAGTTTTGAAATTATGCCTATAACAGTTTCGAAACTTCAAATATAACTCAGATATAAATACTTAAGTTGAAGATTTTTTTAATGATTTTATCTTATTTATAATTTTTCTCCATTCTTGTTATCTATTTTTTTATCATTAATTTATTGTAAATATAACTCCTATGGGTTGAAATTATTATAAAAATATTAGCTTAAAAGTTTATTTATTTATTAATTATTACAGTTCAATTGTTATGTTTTAAAAATTGTTATTTCTAAACATATATATATATATTCACTGCACATCATAGTCGTTCTAACCAACGTTAAAAGCAAAACGGAATTGTTTTCAGAGAATCAATTTGTCACTATAACTACAAATATGATTATTTAGTTACTTTTTTAACATTTACTCTTTAAATCGAATTTTATTCAAACGTGTACTTCATTTTAAAACAATATTCTAAAAATAAGCAAATTTAATAATCGAATTAAATTGTTTCGTACCATATTTAAATTTGAAGACAAATAATATTATTTTTTTAAATTAAAAATTTATATGATCACTTTACTAATACAAAACAAATAAAGCACACAACATCTTTTTTTTTGCTTAGTTTTAATATAATCCAATAATTTTTCTATTTCGGTTTCAATTTATTTATTTTTCATAAATATTTGCTTAGAAATATTTTATTAATTTTTATATTCTCTAGAGGGAACTGAAATAATAATTTTAATAAATTCTAAATTATTTCTTTTCAGTTACATAAAAAAAATACATTTTTAAATAACTTTTCTAAATTAAATCTATAAATAAGTTTTTAATGTGATATTAAGCAGCAAAAATGATTACAGATATTATAAAAAATTTATTTATATAAATATTATATATAGACGTCATCATAAACATTAACTAATTGTCTTATCTTTAAAGAAACAATACTTAACTGAAATATCAGAAGAGAAAAACAGAATTATCGCAGTTATTTTCGATATACAATAATATTCGTGATTAATTTGAAAAATTCAATTAGAAACATTGTTTAAATTATTGCCGAATTAAATTGTGAATTCCAATTCAATATTTGCAAAATCAATTATTAGAAATATCTTAAACATTGCATAAGATTATTAAATTTAAAATCGCAGTTTTATGATATCTTCAATAAAAAATAAACTTGTATCAATACAATATTTGATTGATCAGATAAGCGAAAATGAGTCGAGTAAAAAGCAATTTAAGTTGAAATTATGTTTGTATATGGCTAATTAATTAAATTGTTAAGAGACACGGATTAAGTATAATTTTTAAATATAGAATAAATACTTCATTTAATAAACGAGTATTTTGAATTACGTTATGTAGCTTGAATTTTATTTCTATAAAATATAAAGTAAGGAAAAAATTTAAATGAATAACTGCACCTTCAAGAAAAAGTTTTTAGTTTTCAATTTGTTTAAGAGAATATCATCTAAGTTTACTGATAAAGTATTTTGACTGGATCCAAATATGATTCTCGCCATTCTACAACAAAGAAAGGGAATACGGATAAATTTCCGATAATTTTATGATGGAAAAAAAAATTTGTTTCAGCTTGTAAGCTTAGACAAAATAAAATTAATTCACTTTTCTCCAAAATTATTTATCATAATTCTTTATTATGTCTAATAATTTGAAATTTATGAAATTTTTGCTTATTTTCGAAACATCCCATATGCAAATTCTAACCTCCTATAGAAATCTCGTTTATATTGAATTTTTTAACATCAGATATCCATATTATAATAAATATTTTCAAATACGGATTTTTTCGTCTTTAATAAAGAATACGGGAAATTTCATCAATTCTGTGAATTTATAAAGCAAAACTAAGTTCATCAACATAAACTTTCTTTTCTCTGCAAAGATTTAATTAAATGTTTCATAAATTAAAAAAAAAAATCATTCAGTTTTTCTTATTAGTATCGAATATTAACTCAAAACTTTTATTAAATTTTCTAAACCGAATGTAAACTAAAATTTTATTGATGAAAATGATAAAATATTGATTTAATACATCTTAAAAAGTAATAATAATAGTAACGTTTTCAGACCAATTTCAATTTTTATGCACTTTGAGGGTGCTTAACAGTTTTCTTTGCAGTTTTTCCGAAAATATCTTAATTATTAAATACTTTTTCAATGATAGAAATCCCGTTTATTCTTAATATAACAAATCCATATACAATGTTTGTTGTTATAAACTTAATTCCACTATTTTTATAGCATTATTTTTACATAACTTTTAAAAAATGCTAATTAATTATATTTTATTGAAAAGTTTAATTTGTTTATGATAATTTACATAGCATAAAATTTTTTTAAGTGATTTTTAGATTTAATCTTCCCTACTTCTGGACAATAATGTACAGCATAAGATTATTTAGCATTTAATATTCTTTATTAATTGCTAAATAATATTAAAGCATTATTTATATTTTCTATTTGGTATAACATCTGATGTTATTATTTTTTATGTCATACGTAATGAAAAATTATACGGTTTTATCAATGACTTTTCGGTTGTGTTATTAAATTTTATTTTTATTCTTGTAATCTTTCGACTGATGTGAGTCTAAAAATAAATCCTCCAACAGTTAGTAATCTTTACATATTCCTATTCTTCTCACAAAAGATAGGTATTTGTTTGAAGTATATACTCGAATTTCTATACCAATTCCTTCCAATATGCTCATTCATGAAAATTCATGAAGACGTTCGAAAAGAAAAGCGTGTTTTTCTCAGATATTCACACTCGAATTGATTTTTTTCTGCACTTCAATATAGTGATACAAATAAAAAAAATAAATATGTGGCACAATCATCAAATATTCAAAATTCGTTTTAGAAAATAAAAACTTTTATAAAAATAAATTAATTCATAAAAAAATATCGAATTTAATTTTAAAGTATTGATGTCAACTCTTATGTTATTTCATTGTTACTGTATAGCTGTTGAATTAACCATTAATTAATATAATCATATGCATTTAAAGAATGATAAATTATAAGAGAAGTCGAAGAAACTTTAAGCTGTATCTCTAAAGGCCTAATTATTTTTCGGCCTATTACTTTGACTATGTTTACAGATCCCTTGAGATTAAGAGTAATCAGAAGACAATCATCAAAATAAACAGTTAATCGTCTCTTTCAGAATTGTCTAATGGATTTTCGTTTTACTTTTTCCAATCAACTATAAAATGTTATAAACTTCTCTAAATTTCGAGATGTTTAATGCATTTAATTCAAACAAACAGCATAACAATGTTTCGGTATCAATATAAACAATTCTTATGTAAAGGTTAATTTGTTTTCTATTCAAATCTTTGTTATTATGCTTATTAACAATATTTTTATGAAAAAAAGTCCTGTTTTTTATCTTATTTATTTGTCTTACGATGTAATTTAAGTATGAAAAAAAATTATATATTTGTTTTAGAAATAAATCATTTGTAATAATTTAAAAGCTAATTGTTTTATTATTTACCTTCATTAGTTTAATTGCAATCGATGCAGAGTTGAAATTAAATTTACTTCTAAATTAATTTAAACATATTAGCAAACTTTTAATTTAGTTACTTTTGTTACATTTTTAAATTTGGAATTGTTTAAAACTTTTTTTTAATGCAGCACACAGTGATAGAAAGAATTTTTAGAAATGTTTGCATTTTTACGAATAATAAATATTTAAAAAAACAATTTAATTTTAAATTTTAATATTATTTATAGCTGTTTTTGGTTTTCATTAACATGAATAATTTCGCATTTTTGTGTTACTGTTAAAACTAGTGATGTCGGAAAAAATTGTTTCATGACATTTTTTATTTTATTAAAAATAAACAAATGTCCATTTCATTATAAATTTAGTGGATTTTTATTCTAGTGAACTTGAAATGAAAATTATAAAAAAAAATTTTATTTTTAAAAGCATTTTCATTCTTTTATGTGTCTAAGATCTATAGTAATACCACTAGAAAATTATTTCGCCTAATTCAGTAAACAAAATTAAATTCACAAAATTCACGCATTTATAAAAGAAAATTTTTACAATAATAAATTCTATTATAATATTATTTTGCTATTATCTTTTGTATCGAACCACCTATAAAGACATTAAAACAAAAGAGTATCTTTAGAAATATTTTCCTTTGGATATATAGCCTATTAAATTAGATGCTTTAAAGGAATGGCTACAATTAATTACTTGCATTACTTTACCTTGACCTATAAGTAATCCTTTTAAGTTTCCAAAGTTAAGGATGCTTGCCCTACTTTTCTGAATACTGTAATGTTATTCGAATAAGTTTGTTATTCGTTTAAACAGGATTTTTATTCGAAAATTATAAATATTTGTTTAATATTGTCTGATAAACTTTTACGTATGTTAATAAATCAAATTAAAACTTTGAATACACTTTTTTTCTTTATCATTTCTTTGTTGTCTTTAAATCTCTTTTGAGCACGATTTCTTTAATCCGAATAACTACATAACTTTTGTTAAAGATTTCTAATTTAATTTTACTAACAAAATTATTTTATTCATTCTATTATTTAATGTTTATAAAGTTTTTATAATGTAAAGAGTAAATAAAAACTTCTCTGTTTTTATTATATGGATTCAAAGAAAGCTTTAAACAAATAATTTTGTCCTGCAAATCAATTTTTACACAATTATTTTTAAAATCAAATATTTTATGATAAGAAATAAGTTTTTTATATAAATAATTAGAACACTCATAAATCTCCAGTAGTGAAGGGCTCGTAATTGTTTCACTTCCAATATAATAATTAATGAAAACTTTTGTCTTTAAGCAATACTTTATCATCGAACTTACAGAAACACTTAGCTAATATTTTAATTATAATATTTTAAAACTTATAAGATAAAACAAAAAATGTTTTATGTAATCTGATTTCTGAGATGACGATAAAATAATTATATTAACGATTTAAAGTTGATTTAACGAATTTTACAGCATGTGCTTTTGCATCTTTTGTTCAATTTTTGAAGATTAAATTCAAATCGCTAATTATTCATTAAATTATTCGAACAAATTTCTATAAATCTTTATTAATTAATCATTAGTTTCTCCATATATGCAATGAATATAGATAATAGGCTTATCCCATGAAAATTTTATCTTTTGTTGATAGAATAGATTCCAAATTTGGAATAAACCAGATTTTCACTGTTAACAAGAAACACAGCATATATAAACATTTTATCAATTAGCTAATTATTAATTTTTTAAATAAAATCTATTCAAATTAACACAGTTTCTAGATCTATCTGTATCTATTAAACATAATTTATATAAAACTTCACCTATTATTTATATAAAAATACGTAAAAAATAAATTGCATTGAGTGTTATATAAAGTTGTGTATAAATTATTTTTACACTTAACGAAAATTTTTATCAATGCATTATTCACGTAAAATGATGCATTAATTAATAATTTAATATTTTAGTTTCAAGTGCTATTTTCTTCTTTTAGAAAATCAAGATTTGATTCTAAAAATTAACAAAATTATTCAAAATTTCATTCATCAAAAGTAGATACATCCACGACCAACATATCGAATTTTTTGCGTGATGTTCAATCATAGCTTTCGCTAAACGTTAATGATATATACATACATTAATAAGTTTGTTATTCCTTGAAAAAAACTCATAATTTTTGATACTACTGAGTATTAGAAATTAATCATATTTTATAACTGAAATAAATTTTTTCGTTATAAAGAAATTCTTTATGATTGACCACATGTTATTTATGATTCTATTCAAATATTTCAGTTTTTAAAGCTAATTTTCAAGATCCAATCCTATCTTATACAATTTCTTATCACAGTTTCTCAATGAAAAATTTTGACTTTTTTGATCTATAAGCTTTAACTGGAATAAATTATATAAAAGAAAAATATCTAAACTAATAATATACCTAATATTTAAACAGAAATTAATAGTAAATAATATCAATATCAATCTTCACCATGATTAAAACTGATTTACTGTATGATATGAACGATTAACAAATTAAAATTGTTGAAATAGAGACATAGAACAAAATTATGTGATTAATAATATTTTCAGAAATATTCATTAAATCAATAATAAGTAAATAGATCTAATCATCATGTTTAGGCAAAGGCTGTAATTTCTAGCTAAACAATGATGTTGATGCGATGGTTCATTAGAATATTTAATTGCTTAATTGTTGTTTCACACCAATAAATAAATTAAAGTAAATTATTGAATTTCTGTGATCATTGTTGTGTAAGTTATAGTTATATTATTATTCAATAATTAACTTTTATTTAATCTCAGCTTGCTATCCATGATCTTCCCAATCGTTTCTAATAAATTTCAAAATATAATAATTACGTTTTTAAATAAAATTTATTTATTTTAACTTCAAATATTGATAAATTTTATAAAATTGTTATAAGTGACTTGATTAAAAATCATATAATTCATAATATGACATGTTAAGCGAGTTTATCATGTATAAATTTAATTATTTTAATTTATTAAAAATAATAATAATAACGAATTTTCTTAATTACATCGATCGACTGTGATATTTTTTTTGTAAATAACAAATAAAATTGTATTATTTTATCATAAAAAATATATAATAAAAGTCTTTATATGAAAAAAAAAAGAAAAGAAAACTCGAATGTGGAATATAGAACTAATCTCTTGATTAAATAACTCACTTATCGAACACTATCTCACTTATACCGATTTTCCAGATGAATTTTTCATACTGAAAACTAAATAGCTAATGATGGCATTTATTTTTATTGGCTTGCTTAATATTTAATAATAAATAAAAACATAAAATAGCCTACATAAACTTACTTCTAAGATTATAATAAATATTTAATGAGTAGTACTTATGCATTATCAATCAAAAACAGAACATTTTATCTGTAACATGATTTATTACATGCTATATTACCAAGAACAAATTACACTTATAGTAACTGATCAATAAACATATTTCTATTAGTTTGGAACGTAAATTATTTCTCGAACATTGTTAAAAAAAATTACTACATAATTCACTCTTGAATTTTAATTTTAAGATAATATTGAGAATTATAAGATTTATTGATGCAAATCGTATTCACTTTTCTTATTTAGTATTCACGGAATGCATTAAAGAAACTGAAACTGTTTTTACTGAATTTAAAAATAATTTAAAATTGTAACTTATGAACTAATGCAAAACTAATTAATTGTATTAATTCTTAAGTTGATTCTATACATTGTCTTTCTATTAATTTGATGCAAAATAGTTTCAGACGAATGTTCAAGAATACATCAGTAACTCTTGAAAATATTTAGATTATTTTAGCTTAAATGTAATTAAAATTCTTAGATTTTAATTTGCTCTCTTTATCTCTTTGCTGAATTGTTTTCGGGAAACAATTAAAATTAAACTTATTAAAAATGCATTCGATAAGTATAGTATATAAATTTCTTGAATCCTAAAGTTATTAATATTTTAGAAAATTGTAAATAAAATGAATATTATGAGTTAAATGCTTCAGAGCAATTTCTAGCTAAGAATTTGAATTTAAATAGCAATGACATTTGTTTGGTGTTTCTCTCACTTGTCTCTTTTAACAAATATAGGCTGGAAGTTCTGCTATAAACTCACGCTAGTAAATTGCTATCAATCACGCTATGAAAATGCGGGCCAATTAAACTTTCTATAGTTTATCCTTGATATCACTCAATTCTATCGGATAATATTTTTCAATAGATTATGTTTCCTCCTCAACGAATTTCTAATATAAATCGACACTTGTGCAACACCGCCTAAACTTCTCAATTAGAATTTCTAAAAGTTATCTTTTTTCTCTTCAGAAAGATTTCGTCAATTTGGTAATTCATCATCTTTACATATTTATAAATCTGTTTAATGAATGCACTTCTTTAACAGATCTTGCCATTACTTAAACTTAGACCTTTATTAATATAATTGTAAGAATTCATTTTTTACCAAAGTTTTTGTTACATTTCAATAAGTTCTAGATAGAAAATCACCGATTTAAATTAAGGAATTGAGGAATATTTGAAATGAATTTAACTTCAAAACAATATATCTTAAAATATATATTTTTAGTATACTTTTCTACTTTTTAAACTTCTGCTTCCCTTTTACTTCCATTAATAAGGTTTTTCTAATTATTAAATAAAATTATTATATTATAGAATAGTGACATTTTTAACATTTATTAGTAACTCGATCATAATGTCTCTTGTTTCGTTGCCAAATTCTTCTAATACTCTTAAAAGTAATTTATTGTACAATTATCTTTGATTTATACAAAAGAATATAGCCTACTGAATTTATAAAATAAATGAAGATAATCAAAAGTAAAGAAACTCTAATATTTATTTTCTTTATTTTTTAAATAATCTAATCAATTTAGAATTTACTATGTATTTCCAAACCAATAATTAAATCTAAATCATCTTATTTTAGATTCCAATTTAATTATCGAATTTATATTTTATGAAATATTCATGTTCATTATTTCAATTTAATCTGACAATTATCATTTCTATTTCTTTTTTTACAAAATTTTTATGAAAATTAAACTTTTAGAGATTATTATAACTTTTATTTGGTAAATGAACTTTTATGATTTCATATTCTGATCTCATTAGTTTTCCGATTAATTTTAATCTTCTTAAGTCATCAGAACCGTAAATTAATTTAATTTATATATCACAAAAATATTTTCGTATAGCAAATAAAACAAGAAAAAACAATTTGTCCAATGATTAATATTTAAAATTTCTAATGTATAGTATAGTATTTAGTCATCAAGTTTTTATCCTATATTTCAAAACTTTAGAATTTTTTTTTAGTTGACCAATTCGTCATTTCATATTACTATAACTTTAATAATTGTATGATTAAATTTTATTTTATTATGGTATCATACTATTGATAAATTCTTAAGAATTTGTCTGAAAAACCGTCATGATTTATTTTGTTGGCAGAAAATTAAATCTTACCTCAATAATAATAAAACTTTTCGAAAGATAAAATATTCAATATGACAAGTGGTTATTTTTATATGGCATTTCTTTTCAACGAAAATATTGTAACAAAAATTTTTTCAATGAAGTTGTCAATATGATCTCCGCCATATTAACAACTAGCCCAGAAATTTCTGGCACATCATTTGCAAGGAGATATCAATATCTGGTTTGCAAGGGTTTTTTACAGATATAAATAATAATCTGTTTGTAAGAAAAGCTGGAAAAATCAAAATATTTTGGCGTGACGATAATGTCTTACTTGTTAGTGACGTTGAACTTTTATGACGGCATACGTTCATACGTTGAACTTTTATGACGGCATTCATTGTTGCACCATAATGACGTTGCATATTGGTGACGTCATCCATTGTTCTGTTCGCGATAATGTTATACCTATGAGACTATGACACATCCTGACAGCATTCATTGCTACGTCAGCAACAGTCTGGAGGATTTAAATATGTATATTAAATTATGATTCAAATGTTCCCTGAAGCGATTTTGATGTAAAGTATCATATGTTATCCACAGGATCATGAGAAGGGCCATGCAATGTTTAATCCCAACTGGTCAAACTATGATGAACAGTAAGATAAACATTGTTTTTATATATGTGTATGCATCACAACGAAAATACTATTTTTATTTTTTGTTTCTGTTTTTTTTTTTTAATACATCAAATGAAATAAATGATTGGAAAAATATCATCATAACAAAAAAATTAAATTTGCCAATTTTCATTACTCTAACTAAATTATGTGGCTAGTCTGTAAGCTATATATTAGAAATTGAACATTTCAAATCAAAATTCGCCATGCTGATAATCATCCAATAATGGTATAATCTGATAGGGCTGTTCCATTGAAGATTCCAGAAGACACCAGATACCACTTTGGCTCGTAATCAGAAAAAGTGGCCATTATGACAGTTTAAAATATATTCGTTAAGACAAATTTGGTATGAACAGATTAGATCAGCGTTTTTCAAATTGAGTCTTGATTCACTAGTGGGTGGCGAAGCGATTCTTGGTGGGTGGTGAAAAGTTTTTGAAATATGAAAATTTTGTAATTATACAGCCATAACTCGTATCCATTAAAGTAACTCATATCCAGTAAAGTATCCATTTTAAACGATAAGTTTGTCGTTCTAAAAATTATGTTGTCAACCTAAAATATTTGGAAAGTATTGGACTAGACTAATTGTAACTTTAATATATGTATTAAATTTTATTTGTAATAAGGCCAAAGCAGTCAGATTTCAACTTTATATCAACATAAATAAGCGTTAAACAGCATTCACTAATTTGCATTCTACACAACACGCAAGCCTGGCTCTTTTTATTCTTTATTCATTGGAATGAAATCAATGAAACATGTTTTTTATTTATAAGTAGTATATTCAATCTATTTAATATTCCAAAGATAACAATATTTCCATTTATTTCTATATTTCCGTTGTTTCCTTTATCATTTAACGGGATTTATACGTTGTATCTCATCTTCGCAGCGGCTGATACGATCCTCTCGTGATACATCATTCCGCCGTTATACACACCCGCATATTCGAGTACTCTGCAGCGAATGTAGTATGGCCCGCGTTATTACTATGATCTTTTATAAGCCTATTAAAACCTAATATTTCTCCGGTGAAACTCGCGTCGAAAAGCTTGCACGTTAAGCTCTCGAAAAAGGGCAAATGCAGCCAAAAAAGCGCCCGGTTAGTGTTGTGTGGGTTATTTGGACAAATCCACTTTTCGCTCCGGAAAATGTTTTGCAAGATATCAGTTTTTTTTTTTAGGATGCGAGATTTAATACCAGAAGATTTTGAGCGAAATTATTT
>WUQG02430096.1:0-14418 GCA_011317285.2 Androctonus mauritanicus | reverse complement strand
CTAAGTGACGAGGCGAAACAAGCCCTCCCACGGGCTGCCCATCCCAGCGAACGGGTCAGATGGACTGTGGAGTCGGGGATCGACGGACCGGGACCACATGATAAATATTTTCAAGAGATGCAACCCGAGACTCGAACTCGGTCCTCCAGAGTGCAAAGCTGAAGCGTTTCCACGCGACCAATCCGGCCGACTTTAGTGTCATATTGCACAAGAGATATATGCCCACTTTCTGCCTATGATGGCATTTGTAGTGTCAATCATAGGGAGGCTAACACACATGATAGGTTAATCAGATAGTTGAAAGGTAGAATACCGCCTGAAAAACTGAAGGTATATGACCCGGATTTGAACCCAGATCATCCTGACTCCGCTATGACCCGGATTTGAACCCCAGCTTCATCACGCGGCCGATGTAAAATGATTGATTCTGCTTTACAGTTATAAATGAATTTTTATTTATAGTCTAATATTTTATAAAAAGTTTTATGTATTGCGTATAAATATGAATAAATTAATTAATTATAAAATAATTAATTTAAAAACTGAAATTTATTTGTAAATAAATTTTTTGTCACAAGAAGTACATTGAAAGAATGGATTTAGTTGTTTTCGTTATCACTTTGGAGAAAATCTTTTCCTCAATTCCTCGCTGATTTCATATAAAAATAATTAAATAATTTCTGTGTAGAAAGTTATATCTCAAGATCTGTCATTTTTTTAGAAAAAAAAATGACGATCTGAGAGAAATTTCACATGATTACCTATAAAAATATGACACGAAAGTTAAAACAGCAGTTATCAGTACTACTGTAGAATAACTCAGCTGTTTTACATGAAATGCTAATCTATAACAAAAACATCAGGTCTCTAAAAATTGATATCACAAATTGTCTAGCTGCCAATTCTAACGCTAAATTACTGTACAAATGTTCTTTCATAAATTTTTGCTATTTAAATTCTCAATATTTTCACTATAATTAAGAAAATTCTTTATCCAGTTAAAATATTCCTTACTTTTTAATGTTTCCGTTCTCTCAATTGATTCATTTTTCGATTTTAACATGTCATACTGCAAGAAATTCAGATATTGAACGAAAGAAATTGGTAACATATATAATATGCCAGTCATTATAGAATGGGGCCAATATCCTGAAGTAAAGTGCTTTATTCCTAGAGTACTAATTGCAGTTCTAACATAGTCATCACTATCAGGAACCAGGAAACTTGGCTTGCTTAGATCTTCCGAAAACTGAGTCATTCTTGTGCAGACGTAAAATGGCGATATACCTTGTATAATAAGTCCAGTTCCTTTGTATTCCATTTGAAGAGCTCTAGTAAAATTATCTGTAAAGGCTTTACTAGCGGAATATATCGAACCCATTGCCATGGGTAAAAGAGCACCGACAGAACATATGTTGAGCACAATTCCTTTGTTTCTCAGTAACATCTTGGGAATGATTAGATGGGACATCATCAAAGCGGCTAAACAGTTTATGTTAGCCATTGCAGTCAAACATGAAGCTGTTTCTTCTAAGAAATAACAAGGTTGGTTACCTCTGATTCCAACATTATTCACTAAAACACCAATTTCTTTATCTTTGATGGCACTTTTGATGACTTCGAACTCTTCCTTCCCTTTGCAAAAATCCACACAGACGATTTGGGTTTTAATTCCGTATTGGACTTTTAAATCTTCTGAAACATCTTTTAAATCCTCTATCTCGTTACTTATTAATAAGATATCGTATCCCAAGCTGGCAAATTGATAAGAATACGACTTTCCGATCCCACTGCTACCACCTGTTATCACCGCCCATTTTCCAAATCCTCTTAGATCTTTCTTCTTTATGTGAGGTATTACGAAAGTCTGGAGAGCGTCTATAAGTTTTCCAATCAGATAAATTATTCCTGTTAGTGTAACAAATAATCCAATGCAAATAAACAGAGAATCGTACTCTCCCAATTCGCATTCCATTTTCGTATGAGGCCTGCTTGGTGCTATTTTCTATTTTATACGTCTGAATTATACTTATTACCTCTTGACCAACAGCGTATTATGCTGACACAGATAAACTCGCTTTCTTTTTATAATATATCACTTGCGCTTGCTTAAGGGAAAACTACTTAACTGTGGTGAAGTTGAAGGATCAAGTAAAACTATTCATTTATAGCAAAGAATAAAAAAGAAGACATAAACCAGATTTCTAAATGACCAACCATACCTACGTAAAACACCAGTTAACCCCGGAAAAGGATACTGAGTCGCACTCAAGGTTTTTTCTTACTCACTGTAAATATGTCAAGATTATAGTTCATTTCTCATCTTCGTTTTGGCGAAAACTTATTTTTTTTTTAGCAGAACTTTTCATTTAATTTTTAAGCAGATACCGCATGTTCGAAGGTTTATCCATATAAGAACTTGTGACATTTCTGAAAAACCTCTTTAATGGTGATAAAGAAAAATGTAAACCTTTTAACCATTTTTACGGAATTTAATCAAATAAATTTATATAATATTTTTGATGTTTATTCTTAGTGAGATTGGTACAAACTGTACCACTTTCAATCTGGGTTATTCTCGATAACTAGTTTAAATTCTATAATAAATTATTATTATTTTTCTTTAATATTATTTACGAAATAAAATAAAACTTTATTATTACAATTGCAATTTTTTTTTCAATTATTATTTTTCTTTTTCCTAATTTGCAAAAATTAGGTTGAATGAATTTTACTATGTTTTTTTTATATGATCACTGTTGAATATTATTACACTGTGTGGATCAGAAGTATCAAATTAATAAATTTATGACAGGATTTTTATAGTAATACAAATGTTATAGATGAGACAGGTTAGTAGAAAACATGAGGAACTGATATTGCAATATTTTTGTAGGCATTACTTGAATAAGAGAGAACTGAATAATGTTGAACAGTACAAAAAAAAAATGTTTTTAAATGCAAACTTTTGGTTATAAAAGTCACAAAACTCTTTTTTCTCACTAAATTCCTACTTCTCTTCCCTATTACTATAATATTAAAATATATTGAATATAATGATCTTTCAGCGTACAAGAATTTAGTAATTTGTATACAGTAAAGTGTTTTTACCTTTAATGGCGTTGTGGATACAATAACACTATTTCTTGGAGCAATTATAACATTATATAAAATACAAATTCTCAAGAATGCAACGTGTAACTACCAATCGAAAAATAAGCCAACAAAAAATGAGAGCACTTGCTGAAAAATTACTGATTAAGTAAAACCTGTTTGAATAATAATAACTTTCATTTCACGTCCAAGACTGTATACGATATAATAGTTTTCGGGCAATGAAAGTGGATCCATATTTAAACTATTTAAATATGAATTCGCACAAATGTTGTTAAAGTACTTCTAATGATTCTGTTGGCAGAATTTGTTAAACAAAATTGGCTAAGATTTGTTTTAGCTCTCGTTTTTCTAACGTATTCAAGGAAAATGAGACCTATCAATAGAAAAAATTGTAATTATCTTACAGTTTAGAGCCCTGACATTTACTTACTTGAGCAGTAATTTATAAATTTGTGCAACGTTGCCAGATTTTCTGTTTTACAATTAAAATATAGGGAATTTTTATTTAAAATGATCAAATCATTTTATAAACAATATATTTAATTTTTCATTTTTTAAAAAATATTACATATATATTTTACCGTAATTATGGTATAAAAGAAAATTTCCGCACAGCTACGACTCGGCTCCGACTGAAAAAGTTTACGGTCTGCGCATGCGCGAGGTTGTGAATCATCACGTTGCTTTTCGTATTTTTTTTCAGTCGTATCGTTATGTTTTCGGACGATCCGTTGCAACCCACATTATTAAAATTCGTCGTATCAACGGTTTAATATAACAGATGATCTTTATTAGAGATAATAGAGGATAGAATAGAAAGAATTTATGAGAATAGAGACGATTTATGATAATACAGAATCTGGTATCGGCGATTCGAACTAACTTTGAATTGCTGAAGCGACTATCGATATATTTCCGAAACGATACGATTTTTTCGTTTAGTTATCGATTGGAACTGTGCAGAAACTCGCTAATATATATCTAATATATATTTTTTTAAATAATGAACGTTATCAAGTAGTTTATAAAATGATTTGATTATTTTAAATAAAAATTCTCTACATTTTAAACTAAAACAGAAAATCTGGCAACGTGTACAAGTTTGTAAACTACTGCTTATGTAAGTAAATGTCAGGGTTGTAAATTGCAGGATTACTGTATTAGTCTTCATATTGAATAGTAAATGTAATATTAGAGTGTATATTGATGAGTAAACATAGTATTAGACTTTGAAATTGTTTAATATACATAGTATTAGATTTCGTATTGATGAGTAAACATCGATAAAGATATCTATAGTATTAGGCTCATTATTGGGCAAGATTCGAGATTGCCTGCTATGCGTTTTCGCGGCCCTGCGCTGCGTTTGTATACACCATCCAGGTATAATTAAATGGCCACGGTTGGACATCGAGGCGCTGCGCTTTTATATACCATCCAGGTATAATTAAGTGGCGACGGGTGGACGTTCTCGCGGTGCTGCGTTTATATACACATCCAGGTATAATTAAGAAGCGACGGTTAGTATTAGACTGTATATTGATGAGTAAACATCAATAAACATATCTATAATATTAGACTTAGTATTGGGCAAGATTCGAGATTGCCTGCCATGCGTTTTCGCGGCGCTGCGCTTATATATACCATCCAGATATAATTAAGTGGCGACGGTTGGACGTCTTCGCGGCGCTGCGCATTTATCCACCATCCAGGTATAATTAAGTGGCGACGGTTAGTATTAGACTATATATTGATGAGTAAACATAGTATTAGACTTCGAAATTGTTCAGTAAACATAATGTTAGATTTCGTATTGATGACTATCGATAAACATATCTATAGTATTAGACTCACTTGTCAACATTGGCCAAGATTCGAGATTACCAGCCATGCGTTTTCGCGGCGGCGCTGCGCTTATATATACCATCCGGATTTAATTAAGTTCGCGACGCGACGATTTGATTTCAGTGCGTCGCACTACTGATAGATGCGAAAACTTGCGGCAGGTGATCTCGAATCCTACTGGGTATTGAATAATAAACATAGTATTAAATTGTTTATTAAATAATAAATATAACCTAAAATATTTTTAATATAAAATAATATAATAGGAAAAGAATTTAAGAAAAAATCTATTAATAATTCTCTAAAATGAACTGTTAAGAAAATTTTTTATTTAGATCTAAGTAGCTGATATCGTTACTTTAAATTCTAGCACAGCATATCATACATAAGATATCAACGGCAGAAAATTAATAATAAATTATACAAAAGTTTTTAGAACGTGAAACATTATAATTAAATTTACGCAATATGCTGAAAAGTATATAAATTTATGAAATAGTCTTAATATATGTTTTTACAGGTAAACAATATTTGTTTTTGCAATATTTTCGCCCTATTTTTGCATAAATATTATAAATTACTATGAAGAATAGTTTAATATTTAGATCTTTAATACATACTTTTCTTTTGTTCTCATACAAAAATTCGTAGTTTTAAACTATTTTTGACTTTTTATATGTTATGCTAGTTCGAGATAGTCCAATAAGGTAGGATTCTACTTTGACTGCCTCGCGTTTTCGCGTCTGATCTTAGTACGACGCGTCTTGCACGAAAAAACGACAGGCATTAAGTCGCGCTATTGCTCGCGTTCGATCGCTATCGAACTATTGCTCGCGAGTCGCGCTATTGTTCGCGTTCGATAACGTAATTCTTAATATGCATGTGAATGACACTTTATCATGTTATCATATATTGCATATTATATGATAATTTGACCATATATTGTTATCATTTAATATGTGCGCGCGGCGCCCGAAAACGCGAGGCAGTCAAAGTAGAATCTTATCGTAGAATTTTATATCGCTTAACTGACTCATAAATTGATATGTAGGGTATAATGTAAATTATGCAAAACAGATTGTGACCAAGATTGAGGTTTGTTTTCAGATAAACTGGCACGAAACGCTAAATTTCTAGCGAACAGGTTATAAACATGGATTTTTAAAGTTTTCACACACAAAAAAAATTTACATAAATTACTTTTAGAATTTTTAAAAAATGGAAATTTTAAACCATAAAGCATGATTTCACCATGGCATCAATACAAAAAAAAAACTGTTTGTTTAGGTAAAAATATTAAAATAACCAGTTATAGTTAATTCAAGCAACAACACAGAAAACCCATGAACTTACTAACCTAAAATATGTTATAACTTCTTTAAATCCAAAACGTGTTTTAAATATTTTAATGAAATTCATCGTTAAAAATTAAAAATAATAATAATAATAATAATAATGATAATAAATTATCAAAGAAAATAATTTTGAGTTACAAAAATAAATATCAATTAAGGAATTATCATATAAATTTACTTTAGATTTAAAAAAAAAATCGGTTAATAATCTGCATAATTTAGCATATTTACATTCATTTACCTCGGGATTTTTATTTATTGTATGTAGGACACATCTCCACCAAAAATTTATTCCATTTCGAGGTTAATGACTATCTAACATCGTCTCGAATGGTGTTTCGCAACAGTTTTTGTCCTAAAAAAGCATTTTTCACTTTCATTTAGGCAATGTGGGAAGTAAATTGTACATATTATATACATCGCTCGCTATATCTGGCAGCATTAGAGACGAGGTCAGTTTTTTCACTATAAAAAAAAAAATCTTGTCTCATAATGCAACCTATTCTTTTATTATTCTGTAATTTATAAATTATCTTAAATGCAAACATAGAATTATCCAATTTAATGTATGATATAGGCTAAAGTTAACTAGGGTAAATTGCTTCTCTTGAGGAAAGAGGAAAACAGTGGCAACAAGTATGAATTTTTTTTATTTATTTTTTGATAAACTGTTGCCAAAACATACATTTTTTTTAACAATAAAATAATTCTCAAACTACTGACCCGTTCACAATATTAAGGTGAAACTTAGAATAGCTAAAATTATTTTTTTGTAAGACGATTCACAAATCCGAAACTTCTTTATATGGTTCACAAAACCGTTAATGTATCGTTTATGCACTCTTCAGCATAATTTATGAATTAAAATGTATAATTATATCTTCAAAATATATAAAAAGACATAAAATTAAATAGACAAAAGGAGATTTAAACTGATTTAACTCCATCCCCATGAAATTCTGATGAATCGGAAGCTCGTGTGCGATGGAGAACTTCAGGAAATTCAGATTCATTTCATAAGAATATGGATAACTGATTTCTTTAACTATTCATAACAGATGCAATATCACTCATGCAATGACGTGATTTAACATTTGCATAAATATCGACTATCAGGATTTTGATACTATCTTAATCAGGTTAGATATTTCTGGCAAATGACCTCTTCCTAATGATTCGTGAACGCCAACACGATATCATCATGACGTCATTTTCGAGATCTTCTATCCAATCCCAGAATTATCATCAGCAATGATATAATGATCTCGCATATCTGATGAGTAATGTTTGCATTTCAGTGACCCATCACAAAATTCTTAAACCGCATTTTAATAATATTCCAAATTTAAACTTTCCCAATTAATAAAAAAATCCAGCAGCTCTCAAGTTTGAATCAACGTCTGAAGCATTAAACAATATTTTTGTTGCTACCTCAAAATGTCCCAAAATCTAACGGGCGATTTTGACCTATATATCTTATGTTATCAATAGAAGCCACTTTGTAAAATTTAATCCTGATAGGTCAAAGGATGTTGGAGTATATAGTGAACAGATATAAAGGCAGGTATTCACTTTTATAAATTGCATAGATGCATACATGAAGCATAGCCAAACGATGTAGTTCACGAATAATCCTAATTTATAAAATGTTAACTTCTTTTATTAATCCTTCCTTATTTTTGGGTGCTAATCTGCCCATGATGTACTTTGACATGATTGCTATCTGCGAAAGTAATTCAATGTCAATATAACTAATAAGTATTTATTTTTATGAAAAAGATAGAAGGCATGGAGGTTTTTTGAAGAATGGGAGATGAAGTATGAAAAAAAATGGAAACCATCCTGCCAAAATTGTGTCAGGTCACTATCAGTAGAAGCATTGTTTAGTTTCCTTTTACAACACGCTAGTAAGACGACGATAAATTTTGCTCCTCATCTACAGGAGACATTGATATATATTGTAACAATAGCTTAATCCTATAAAAGCATCTAATATGTAAAAAATTAAGTCAAGTACAGTACGAAGAAACGTGAACATTTGTTAAAATTTAGATGGTACTACTTGGTTGACAATATAATGTCGACCAAAGTTGTCATTTTCTTAAATCGTTAACTATGTAACACATCTAAATTGTAACAAATATTCAAATTTCTTAACACTATACTTAGCTTGCATTTTTACGTACTAGATATTTTAATGATGGGATATCATTTGTTTTTTAGATGAACACCCGTTTTTCTGAGAGAAACATTCTGATAATATGTTAATACTTTATTAAATATCGTACTTTTAATTCGATTAAATCGAAATTTTTAGGGAAAATTAAGTAAAATAATAATAATAAAAACAGCAAATTTGATCGAAATCGGTTAAACGTTACAAACTATAGAAGAGTCACAATGAATGGATCTCCTACTCCCTTCATTTTGGCCCTATTGGGTTGCATTTTTCAAAAAGTCTTAAATAACATAAAGCATGTTTATATTGTAGATTTGTTCGAAATAGGTTGAACAATATGACCCATAGAGGCATTTCTAGAGAAGAGAAATGTCTTATTCTACACATTTTAATTTTAACCCGAAAATTTTCAAAAATTTTAATTGAATTGTGTTCCAAATTTACTCATAAGTGGTTAAAAAATGCGATATATACAGATTTTTACGAAAAAAGGACCCATTTTCCCATTTATTTTAACTCGATTGTGCTGAAAGTTTCAAGGAACTTAGAGTAATATAAAAAATATCTATATTCTAAATTTTATCGCTATCGCGCCATATGTAGAAGTGTCTGCGGAGGATGAGAAAAACAACATTTTTATTAATTTTTGTTACTTTTAAACTGCTCTAGTTCTTTTATTGATTGGATTTGAAGCTTCAAATTTGGCAGTCGGTATCATATTTAATAATATTCTCGAATATTATTGTCAGATTAATGATATTTAAATTAAGAACAAGTTGCAGCGAGTTGCATTTTGTCCGTAATGACTTCTGCAATAAGAGAGCCGATGATTACTTGGTTGAGTTATTGTCCTGCCTCTTGATATCAATAAAGTCCCTATTAAAATTCTGTTACCTATACAAATTTAAAATAATCCTCATCTAGCTTACTAATAACCTAACAAGATTTTAGAATTCAAAACTACAAAATTATCTACAAAACTAAAAGAAACCTGCTTTAGCTTATAAACATGTCTTCATTATAAACTTTTGATAGTTGAAAGCATCTCTAACCGATAAAGGTTAAAATTTTGCTTTAGTTGAATGCCTGTCATTCAAAAAATAAAAATGTGTTTTCATACAGAAAGCGTGTTTTTACCGACTATTTATATAACCTTCATTCGTGGTTTTAATAAAATAATAAATCGCATGTAAAGAGGTTATTTTGATCAGTTGAACGTTTTCATGTCAGTTGTTACCTTGTCACGAATATTCATGAGTTGTTTGCTCATCTCTATTAGAGTCAAAGTGTTCCGCCGTAAATCGTTACACGACTTTCATTGAATCAGAAAATAAAAACAAAGTTATACCAGAAAACGTGTGTACTTTTTTGTAAATTTTCTTCGTAGTCTGAACAGTTACTTATCGAGTGGTTGTTCATCTATTTCTATATGAGAGAAAAGTTCAAATAAAAAGATTCAAGGTCGTATCAGGGCCGTTCCGTACGAACTTTGAAAAGATTGGATCAAATTTGTTTAGATATCTATGTAAAACTCTCAGAATTAGGATGAGAATATGCAGACGAGAATTTAGCAACGAGAGAGAGAGATTTCTGGCTTTATCGCTCTCGTAGAGTGCAACAATGCGCGAGCGAAACTGAGAAACCTTGTGAGCGAGAGCGAGAAAGTACTTTTCGCGTACATCCAACTGGGTTTGATGCTTCTCGCAACTTTCGGCGCAATATTGTGGACCTGCGCAATCTCTCCTACCCATCGATGCTCCTACATCACTTTCATTTTCAACATGGATGCCTTTAATAGGCAAAAACAATCGCATTTAAAAGAAAAATTAATGAATCGTGTATTTCCCTGTATTTGTTTATCCCGAAATTTAAGGATAAACGATTACTTGAGAATAGAAACCGCGAAATTATCAATATACAATCTTATTAACAATAATTTTTTCTTAGGAGTAGTCGTCTACGTTTATCCATTTTGTTTAGTCGGAAACACAGTTCACACTACTACATAACAGTTTTAGCGATAGCTATGAGAGAGAGAGAGAGAGAGCTATATTTTGCGAGAAACTTGTTTTCTCGCCTTCGCTCGCTCTCGCCAAACTTTTGGCACTCTCGCGTCTGCATAACCGCATCCTCGTTTAGTGTGGTTGGCAGACGCGAGAGTGTCTGCCAACCACACTAAACGAGTCGATTTCACCGCGCATTCACGCCTGGGAACGACCGTTAGAAAAATTTTGGTCGCCGTTGGATCTCTATCGCGTCCCTTCGAAATCGTGCTACTTTGTCTTATGGGGCGTAGCCGGCGACAAAAGCTGTATCCAGCAAGTTGGATATTTCGGGCGACAGACATGCGCAGTTCAGACCAAGTGTGCAAGGGAAAATCGAAGTAATGGATGACGTTGAAACTCGAAACGAGGTAGTCGATGCTGATTGGATAGCATTTTGTACATCACAAGTTTCGATATTCCATTTCGTTACCTCGTTTGCAAACATATCGTCGACAAGCGACAGACTATAA
The DNA here is from genome assembly GCA_011317285.2 of Androctonus mauritanicus. Taxonomy (NCBI): domain Eukaryota; kingdom Metazoa; phylum Arthropoda; class Arachnida; order Scorpiones; family Buthidae; genus Androctonus; species Androctonus mauritanicus. The sequence goes on along the minus strand of WUQG02430096.1, from coordinate 3,407 downwards.
ATTCTTTCGCAACAAGTTAGCAACCAATCGAGTACGTTTTTGCGTCGTGTCGCCGCCGATTTGGTCGACTCGTTTAGTACCAGCCTAAGTTGCGAGTCTTGGAACGAATTAACGGCGTAAAGTGAGATATGACTGTAATCATTAAAATAATAGACGTAATTTCATAATTATAAAAACTCAATTTTGTTAAAAATTTCATACTCAATATATTTTTATAGTTTTGTGTACTTACAAGAAATTCTACTTATGTACTTGTTAGTAAATAGGATTTCTTTGAGACTACAATTGCCACCATACCTTAGGCATTTAATCACGTCAAGGTGGTAAATATTTATATATACATACAGTATATGTTAAAACTAGACAACCGCCGTTGGATCATTTAATATGTCAGTAGGAGTTGAATCTAATTTTACAATGAATGATTGATCAAGAATAAAAAGCTAACAGTCGGATTGTACGAGCTGCGCCACGTGATTTCAAATGCTGTTCAAATATGGCGTCGACAACAGGCAGGATTCAAAATAGGTCGCATTTTTTCCAATATTTGAAACAATTTTTTTTTTTTTTTTTTAGTTTCACCACTATATAGAGTACAGAGAATCGCATTACAAAAAGATCGAATTAAAAACGCGATGAGCAAAATATAATTAAAAATTACAATTCTTATTCGTAAATTCAGTCTGCATTGTGCTATTGGATACTACTGCTAGCATTATATTTTACTTGATATTGCAATTTAATCTTAATGCTGGTGAAATATTCATACATTAATATGCAATATCACTTAATGAGTCATGTTTAAATAAAAACTGAATGGTAAGATTTTTCGCGTATAAATTATGGCGTTTATTACAGATTGTCACCGTAAGACAAGTTGTCATTATTACGAGATAACACTTATCTACTACGGATGTAAACTGCAGTTTTAGAAAACATTCTACAGAATATATTTAAACATATAATATTTATTCATCTAAATATGATTCATAAGTTATATTTAGTGATGGATATTTGAAATATGTTCAATGTATTTATAATTTGCTATATAAGATGAACAAAGAAACAATAGGATTTAGTTTTTAAAATGAGTGTTTATCAGGATTTTGAATGAAAATTTTGTAAGAAATATAACATATAATAAACTAAACTTTTAAAATTTCTTACTTACAATGTAACTTTAAACTTAATAGAAATTTTTTTTTTATCTTTAATCGTTGTGATTCCATTTAATGCACATACGATAGGTGATAATTCAAGGATTTCTGATGTGCAAAACTCCTACTACAAATTTCACACTTGAAAGGCTTCTCTCCTGTATGAATTCGAAGATGACTTATCAAGTTTCCTCTCTGAACGAAACTGTGTTTACAAATATCACATTTATAATGTTTCTCACCCGAATGCATCAATAGATGATTCTGCAAATTCTGTTTTTGATTGAACTTTTTATGGCAAATGCTGCATTCAAAAGATCTGTCTCCAGTGTGAATTTTCAAGTGTGTTTTTAAATTGTCTTTTCTACTGAAATTTTTCTTGCAAATTTTGCACACATTTTCACCTTTACCTTTCCCAGTTTTAACTGAAAAATATAAAGATTTAGAATTTAATATTAGAAAGAATTTACATTAAAAAATTAAAATAATTTATCTATATATTTCGCATATTGAAAATATCGTTATTTGAACTTAAAATTACAAGTAAGATAAAAAAAATAACATTTTAAAACATTCAAATTTATCAAAAAATTGTCGTCAATTCGATACATTATTTTGTACATGCCGACATCGCAAAGTAGAACCATTTGTTTTAATTACTATTTTTATTTTTTTATTTTTTTCCAAAATGCCTCTTAAGATAGAGTAATACTGAAAGCATTTTAAAGATGTCTTCATCTTCATTTTGAACATCTCACTTTCGTTTTGTACACAAAATTTTCAATAAAACCGCTTTAACGATTTCAATGTATCTCTCTTCTTAGTTGTTCTTATAATCAAAATTGTCGTGTAAAACGCGTTTGTCGAATAAACAATGATATTCCAGAATAAGTATCCACTTTCTTCTGTATTATTTTTGACAATCGCTCTCTTGGAATTCTCTGATGCATAACATTTTCTTGATTTTCCTGAAAGAAGGAATAAAAAGTAAAATATATATAATTAATATACTGCTCAACGATTGAAATGAATGTAGGCCTATATTTTATTTTCTGTTCACGAATATCTATAAGGAACCTCCCCGTGTAATTATAATATACGCCATATTTGTACCAATCTCAGATAAAATCTAAATAAATAAATGAAGAGGTTAATAGGCTGATTCACAGATTTAGCCAACAGAAGAATAAAGGCTTAAAAAAATACTACATAGCGCGAGAAAAAATTAAATTGGTATCAATAGATGATGTATTAGGATAATAGGAACCTTACGATATAGATTTACAGTGAATGAATTCTAATACATCTCTAGAATATCTAAATTAATTATTTCAATTGTATTAAGCATCATTCACACACTCACATATATATATGTATATATATATATATATATATGTGTGTGTGTGTATGTGTGTAAGGAAAACTTGATTAATTTTTATTTTCCTTTTCATTTGGAAAATTTGAATCAGAATTTGTTACAAATGCTTACATGCTGTATGTGCATATTTGTTCATAATTCTAAAAGTACCGGAAAAACATTGCCATTCTAAACTATAACGTGAGATGTTATCATCAGTAAAGGTAAAAGTAAGGTAAAAATATTTCAAATTTAAAAGCTAAATAAATTATTTTTGATATAATTCAATACCTTATTTAAAAAAAATTACAAACACAAAACTGTAAATTTATTTCAAAAATTGTGCTCTCAACTTTTTAATTTTTGTATATTTGTTATCAATTTCTATCTAGTATCTCGTTTCCACAGTTGGTTTTTATTGTTGTTCTAATCGTAAGATGCGAAACATATAAGAATATCGTTAGAGACATAATGTATCTATAATTACTTCTAAGTATGCATTACCATAAAGTTTTCCGTAAATATTTTTAATAAAATTAACTTTCAAATTAATTTAATTAACTTTTTCTAAAAACTATTTGCAAAAATTCATATTCCAAGTTCTCATATGGATCTAGAATTAGGATTTTTTTCTTTACTATAATTAACTAATTATAAATAATTAAAACTTTCTAAAAACTAATTAGTAAAATTAACGTTCATTGATGTTTTGCAGAAAAGAAATACGGTACATTTCCGTTATACAATTCTACTCACATTCTTTCCACATATAATTATCCCAATCTACCGTTATGCTGTGATTCGTTTGTGCTATGGTCTAGAGCAGGGGTCTCCAAACTTTCCAGCCTTAGGGCCATACTGATTACTCCAGTAAGTTCCGAGGGCCAAAACCA
>WUQG02430085.1:0-14418 GCA_011317285.2 Androctonus mauritanicus | reverse complement strand
GAGATTATATCAATGCTCACAGAAGTACGATATTGCAATCTCCTTTTTATTAAAATTCTCAATAGCGTAGTATCAGATATTGTAAAGAACCATATATCCGTTACTACTCATGTCACTTTGGGTAAACTATCAATATATTTGTTAATTATCACAGACCCAGTTATTCTATACATTTACAGAAGATAGAGGAATATTTACATTTACCTGAAGAGAACAAGTTTGGATAACCGGCAGGAAAGAGTATCATCACTGCGACTCTCATAAAACTGCCATCGAATTGGAATATTTTCAGAATAAGATATTCAAAAGAGTGATTAAACTTTATAAAGACGGTAATTAAAATCGAAAAAGGCAGATATAAAAATATTAGAACTTGATAGACGTTATAAATTAACAAATAGTTAGAACACGACTAAAGGATGAAGCTTCGTTTATATTGATAGGAAATAGGAGTCAACATCGTAACACAAAGTTTACTTTATGCTGAATTTTCAAAAGGCAGCATTGAAGAGATGTTAGGATTTGAAAAAGTTACATCTGAGGAAAGTTAAAGAATGAAACATCTATCTACTGTGGCGGGCCTATCTCAGTTAGGAAAATCGGTATTTGTAAAAAAATTAAATGAAGATGACATATACAATCTCAATTCTAAGAAAGTGATTTATTGTTACTCTGTATGGAATGATGCATTTCCGGGGATGAATGCAAATTTCCCGAAAAGTTTGCCAAAAATAAAAGATATCAAAGACTCTCTGCTTTTGCTGGACGACTTAATGTCACGCATAAACGAAACGGTAGTAGAGACAATGGTGAGCTATGAAAAATTTTGACAAAAGACTCGCACTTTATCTTATAAAAACAAAATATTCAATTCTAATTAAATGTTTTACTTTTTACAAAAACAGAAAATACAAATAATTGTGCAAGCAAAAGAAAATATTCTAAATTAAAAAATCTTTAAAATTTAAAAAAATAAAAAATCACAAAATATCACAGAAATACATAAAATAACGAGTAAATTTAATTATGCGGCACAATTTACAAAACAACCATCGCCAAAGGCTGCCACACATTATTTTCTTCTTCTTTAACGTCAGTTGATCTAGGAAGTGCCACTATTCGAGAAGTACATTCATATATGTAAATACGAGGAAGAGAAAGACTAAAGCAACGATCTTTGGACTAACGTAAGTCAAAGTATGATTATGGCACGCAAGACGTGTTTTTCTTGAAATAAATAAACAAGCAAACAAAAAGAACAAGGGGCTCGTAAATTAGAGACAAATTTAACAAAGGACTCGCGCGAGCTCCCTAAAGCTCACCAATGAGTTGAGATATTCACAAAACATGACCATCGCTTGAACTGTAGCGCAGTTTTCGTCATTAAAAATCTGTTTTACCAAAATAAACTAATGCGTACGATTAGTCTAAACATCACTACATTGTCTTGTTTAAGAATTCGAGAGGCGTGAGACAAGTGGACTATTTGGCAAGGCAGATATCATATGGAAATAAATCTTATGTAAAAGAAGCATATAAGGATGCCATTTCGAGATCCTACAGTTATTTGTTGATTGATCTACGACCCAAACGCCGGATCATCTTAGATTGAAAACAAACATTTTACCGGAAGAATTGCCTACGGTTCGTGCCAGATGTCTTCCTACGTGACAGCATTAACACGAGCTAACAATTAAGAGAAAAGAAGAAAGGCTTGCATTGTTAAATGTGTGTTCCCACAGTGTGTTTAATAAAATAAATGAATGTGCTTATAACATCTTAAAAGGTAACGTACACCTGATACTTACAAGTTAGTCAGAAACATAAATTACAACCATTTAAGAAACAGCTGCGAACCTTAGTAGACAGAAATATGCAGAAAAAATAAAGAAACGAGTCTTGATTCAGTTCGGAGGAGCAATTTTACCGGACCAATAGCAGGATTGTTGGGAGGTCTGTTTAGTAGACAATAGCATGGCAAATCGTATGGTGCTTATCTCTGTATCGTATCTAAAAACCTTGATGCTAGCAAAAAATGCACGAAACCGAAACGGAATTGGACAAGGTATTGAAAAACAAAAACAAGCCGGGACGATCTAAAAATGAAAGAACATAGTGAATTACTGAGAAAATACAATATATAGAGACCAAATGATGACGAGAAAATGGAGGATATTTTAAAAATAGTACCCAGAGCCAAACGAGATAGACAGGTCATGTGGTAGTAAAACTTTATATTTGACTATATCGTAATAAGAGGAAATATGTGAAAAATTAGATTCGATTATTTCCGAATGGCCTAGCGGGTAATAGCACGTTTTGTTAACAAAAGGATATAGGCTAGTAAGGTCTATATAATTTATTTCCTCACAATCGAAAAAAGTTTTGAATACTTCGACTCTACCTCCGAATAAAATATTAATAGATTCGATTATATTTTCTGAATAATAATCTTGGAAATTACATTCCCATATTTAGTTAACTTTATAATCTAATTTTTAAAAATATAGTTTGATACTAGTGATAAAAACAACCGTGAAAACTAAATATTTCGTTTTTGAACAAACTGTGCACATAATACGGTCCTATCTTCTTTTCCCCATCGTCGAGAGTGTATTAGATATATATACCCCTTTCGACTTCCATCATCTTCAACTACTATAACGCCAGATGGGAATATTTGCTATTTTTCGTCTCGAAGATCCTTATAGACTTTTCAGACATAAAATTTTTACGATATGCTTCTAAACAGGCTTAGAGAAGGATGACACTCATATTCCACCTTAAAAAAGTTGAATGACATGTAAATTAATTACAAAATGTTCGTCTTAAATTATAATAACTGTATTTTGTTTTTTAAGCATTTTAAAAATTATAAACGGAAAACAAATGGAAAAATACACTATTGAAAGCTGCGAAAATTAAATTGAAAAAAATAATCAAATTTTAACAAAATTTTTCTTACTATTTATGTGATCCTTTCATGAGATTATTAATGACAATATATGGTATATGTACTATATATGTATTTATTCATAAAGAGATTTTTGTATTGTATTTTAAGTGAGTGAGTACTTTTATCTCTATGATAGGACAAGAATATGTATGGGCTACTTTTTTAAAATAAAATTTCAATACTTATATTATTTTGAAAACAAAAGATATGTTTCATCTGTTAAAGGACAGATGTAGGATGCATTCTTCCACATCTCATGCAAATACAATTTACTAGGATTGATTTTCACTTTGTTAAACCTTAAGTTAGTGCACTTACCCCATCTTATTCTATATGAACAATTATTTAAGTTAGAAATTGCAGTATTCTCAAAGTATCATTTATTGATTATTTTTTATATAAAATTTCGAAAATTGATTCTTTAAATTTATTCGACTATAGGCCCTATAGAAATAAAATCATATGAAAAATATTTAAAATACAAGATCAATAACTAAAATTTCTTTAAAATGACAAATTTATGGATTGTTTAAGATCATTTTGTTACTTTGATAAATATTTATTTTAATAAAATTTTTTTCGACCCAATGAGTGAATTTTAGGTAAATGCTATTAAAAATTGAAATATTATTAACATAGCTTATTAATAGATATTTTAATTATTATTTTCAGACAAACATGGTTCAGAAGGTAATGCTTGGAATACATTATTGTTACTTGACATATATTGTACTATATAATGAAGTATAATCTACTATAATATTTTTTGTAGCATTTTATAATGTTCGCATCGTGTTTTTCAATTTCAGTTGATGAATTATGTAAGTAATTTCTATAGCAAATGTAGTAATCGATTTATATAAATAGCAATAAAATTTGCTCATTTTAAGACTGAAATTATAAGTGGCTTCATTAGTAGGCACTTCAAAAGAGAGAAGATTAAAACATTATAGTTTATTATTACATGTTTGACTTGCAATACATCATTTGAGCTATAATTGAAACAAAATACTAACTTATATTTTAAATCGTAAATAAAATTAAACGAAACAGAAAATATAAAATTATAATGAAATTATTTCGAGTTATAAAATAAATAATATTTCAACATTATAAAATAGTAGAATATATATATATATATTACATCAGGAGTTCTCAAGTAAAAATTTTATGTGACCGCATATGCGGCCACAAGAAGTTGGTAGTAACCGCATTAATTTTTCCTTTAGTGTGATAAGTCACTTGATGACATAGTGGCAAAGTATGTTGAAACAAATTAAATCTTTTGATAAGCAATCAGGGAAATGTTGACAATTCCCTGGCGAGATCTAAATTGGCAGTTATGAGATTCAGTGATATGACGGAACTAACTTAAATGTGATAGAAGTTTACTGCATTTTTTTATAATAGCCTATTCTATATGAAAATAAGAATATTTTTTTATTTATTCTCTCGATTTTTATTGAAATAATATTTTTTAATTAAGTAAATAATATTTACTGATTGGATTAGTAAAAGCATGATCTCTTTATTATAACACTTTACTGATGATTTCTTTAATTTATTTTAAACAAAATAATTTTATAAACGCAATAAATAGGAATTGAGCTTAGATATAGCCACAAATTCCTTGAACTTTTCTTACAAAATCTTTTTCATGGAGCCGCATTAAAATCCTCTCGTGGATATACTAGAGCTGTCTTATGCTATCATTCTACTTTAAATATCACATGGATCACATTCAATCAAAATCAATATATTTATCATTGATTGAATTTGCATTTCAATAATTTAGTGGTCAGTAATTTAGTCAGTAAAACTTTAGATTTTTTCATTTTACATCTTATAAAAAATATCTGTATTATTGAGATCGTCTATAAATTTATTAATTGCTAATACACGATGAACTTTACGTTATAGTATGTAATTATTGTTAATTTTTATAAAAAAGTATGTTGAATATAAAAGATATATTCTTATTACTTCTTTTATTTTTACAAATACTGTGCAGAATAAATACTACTTTCCCCTTTTTCAGAACATCTTAGTTATTTTTTATACTACTTTGTTATTTTTCTCTTTTAAAATCGAGATCATAAAATAAAAATTTCAGTTTTTTTCTAAAATTTTTCTTTTAATAATTTATTATTATTTTTTTTTTCAGTTTATTCAATGTTCTCGCTGGGTAAGTATTTTGTTTTCAAAACATAAATTTTTAAATATTTGAAAACACATATTGTAAAAATTGAACAGCAAATACATTATTGCAATAATTGCACATTAATGTAATGTGTTCGATATATAATTAATTAATTATTAGTCTTCTATTTCCTTAATATAACAATATTTATTACTATCCTTATCATAAGAATTAACTTTCTAAAGCTAGTTTTGAGATAAGATTAATACTTGTACCATTCCTTATTTTTGCTTGGAAGTCATTGATTAACATTGATGACTTTTGCATTAATTTACATAAATGCAAAATCATCTTCAATAATTTACCTTCAAAATCAAAATAATTAAGATCTCTGATCTATTACTTTACTGAAAGCAAACCGCATCACCTAATATATATATATATAATAAATGAATTCACTAATATTGTTTGCTAATTGTTAAAGAAACGATGCCAATTATTGCATATACTTCGTTATTATTATATTTTAACGAAAACTAAATTTAAGCATAATATTAATTCAAAGCATGCAAGAATAAAGTTTTAACCTTCCATATTGAAAGAACAAATTACAAATGTTTTACACTTACCATCTATTGAAGAACTGACAAAGAAACATGATCTAGGAATGTTAATGAAATTTATGAAAGGAGATGTATCATCTGAAATGATAAACTACAATGTTCCTTAGTTCAAATCGTGAAAAATAAGCTTGCTTTAGGTTAAGACAAAAAACTTGAAAAATCCTACAAATCTTTTTTGTTCGAGCATGTATGACTTTTAATTCACATTATAACGCCGATGAGGAGGACATCCAAAATTGCTTTTTTTATAGGGTATATATGTATAAATAAATAAATATAAACGTGGTAAAACAGAAGTAATAACAAAAATTAATGTAATTTGATTATTGAACAATTCGAATTAAATAGAATTTAATAAAAGAATATTTCGTGTATTAGACGACTTAGTACATTATTTTGATTAAGATGATTGAAAGTTCGCCATTAATATCAAAAACATAATTAAATATATATGAGAACAACAATCAATGTTCGTAGATTGATTTGAAGTTAATTTTTATATGTACAATAAATAAACCTTTTGTTTATGATTAATAAGTAGCCTATATTAAAGAAAGTATAATTTAATGTAATGCTTTTGTTTTTTTCAACGTAAAAGTCTGATATATTTTATTTTTTTCAGCAAGAAAGACATATATATGTAAGGAGTTGCTTATTTATTTGATTAATAATAAGATTAAGCTTAATATAATTTATTAAGCTTTCGTTTTTCATGAAATGTTCTTGTTAATATTTTTTAAATAACTGTTCTTAATATAGAAATTAAAATTATATTACAGTTTTATTTAATTAATTTTAAGTAAAATGAAATATTTGCTTATTCAATATTTATATATTTTAACTTCAATTGTTATTTTAAAATTCATATAAATATTAACTGAAAGAATGATTTGCAAAAACTAACAAACAAAATATCACCCAAGATAACATAATTTCATAAAATTCAGTTATCTTAGATGTCTTTGAATTTTTAACCATATTGTGTATAAACGAAAATATAGAGTGTATAATGAATAAATCAATATAAAATTGTTATTAGTATTCCTCTATTTTATACAATACATGCGCTCCTCTAATTATGAACACTCGTACTTACGAACGCGAAATTGATAGTATATATATATATAAAAAATGTTTATTTTTGATATTGCTTAGAGAATTAAAAAATTATCACTCTTATAGCAATGCTCTAATGAAGACTCAGCAGAAATTTCTTCGGTAAATTTTATTTCATATTGAAACTTTCAATTTTTTATATATTATTATTATTATTATGTCACTGTAAATAAAAATAATTTATTTCTTTTTTTATTTTATGTATTATATTCAAATACAGTATAAAAAGTATTTTTGAAAAAAATTATATAATGAACTTCAAATCACAATACGAAATCATATTCAGTTTAAAAAGATTAAGATCTAATAAGTGGACTAACAGAAATTCCGGGATAAAAGTCTAACTTAGGATATTTTTAATAAAAACTTTTTTTTGCATTTGTCAATGCCATACAACATATCTCTAAATTCGGTAATATATCTTTGCATGGAAGCGTACTAGTTTTCCACTTGAAAAATCGAAGGAATTCTAATCCTTCGATTTTTCATAAGGGTCCATTCCAATTTATCATGGCTGTGATAATTATGGTAGTCACTGAATCTTTAAACCGTGTAGTTCTACGCCGCTTTCCACTTGGTAGATAATAAACGACGGGGCATTCTATATCCAATTACGGACTGCCCATATCCCTAGTAGAGCAAGTCGTTGGGTGAAGATGAAGCTCAACAAGCCAGGTAGGATCCATTCTAAAAAATTTAGACCTGATTCAATTTCTGGGGACCAGGAATTGAATGACCAGGAAATTGATCAGGATAGAAAGACTCGTCGCTTTCCATCAAATGGAAAGCGGCTAAACCACGTAAAAGAAGAAGAAAAATATTCATTATGATCAGCACCATAACTAAATTTTTCTGTTCCCGAGGCAAATATATTTTATGCATTTGCCAAAAACGGGGAAGTGCATTTTTAAATCTCCAAAAAATTTTCATCAAATTGAAAACTTAATTTTTCATTTTTGTCGTATTTGCACTCGAGAGAGAACCATGCTCGCTCCGTCCTTGTTACGACGCTGATTACGACTATTCTAAATTATAATTTAAGATTTTATTCAATATAACTGATAAATTGATTTATCATCATTTTTTTTAATTAAATAATGTTCAACTGTTCTATTTTTTCCTTTGAAGAAAGAAGACCCATATGTAAGTTGTTAACTTTTCCATAAATAATAAAATGACACTCTATTAAATTTTATTTCTGAATTTAAAAATAATGCAATGTAAGAAAAAATTAGAGAATGTTAATAATAATGATTCATTTTTTTCTCTCCTTTGACATTTTTCAAAGTTCCATATTATAAAGATAGGTGGAAAACACATACTTTCAGGAATTATTCATTTTCTATCCAAAGCAATTCTCCATTTTACTTCTTTTATGCTTCTTAAAATTCTTTTATCTTTTAAAGTCATTTAAAGAAATAGGTGGATCCTTTCAATATTTATATTTTTACACCTCCAATAAGTTTAACTGATTCCAAGTTCGAAACTTCAAATCCAATTAATTCATTTATTAATTGAACTAAGATGTAAATTTTAGAATGACTAGAGGAGTTTCAAAATATCCAAATCAACAATTATCAACATGTCCGACGACATTGCATATCCTACGCATAGTTGGATATTGTCATATCGATATAACTGTGACTCTCTTTAAGAGTCCTGTGATCAATGACGTTGCATATCCAAATTCGAACAAAAATCTTAAGAATTAAATACGCGTTTTCGTCGTTATCTCAAAATGGCCCAAGTACTGAACGGATTTTGACTACATTTATTGCGGTTCTTATGATCATTATGGATGTATTATTGAATTTTTAAGATCTGATCCTATATACAGACAGTAGTATATCACAAGAAAAAGAAAAGATAAAGCTATAGAATATATGAATTTGCATTATTGTACTGTATTTTGTTATGAATAATAGCCTATATATAAACATGTATTCTCTTAATAAAATTACTCCAATGAAAATTATAAAAATTGTATTGTATTGTTTTGTCATTACATCATAAAGAGATAAAAATATTTAATGACTATTTTACTTTCAAATAGATCGTATATCTATTTTCATAAAAGCCGAATATTTTTATCTTTTTGAATTATACATTTTAGATTTGTTTTTACATATGAGTAAATATCATAAATGAATTATTTTTCGTTTCAACTGAAATTTTTTATATAAAAATTATTGTACTTAAAATTTTTTTCATATCAAAGATTTCAGTATTTATTTTACAGCCTGAACTGGATGTAAGTAAAGATCAGAATTTTCTAATTTGCATTAATCATTTCAATTTTTATTATTATATTCACAATATATATGTTGTTTTTAATAATTTATTATATTAAAAATATTTTCAGTGTCATTTTTTTAGTTAATAAACTATTAATGCATTTTCTCTTTTAGTTAGACTCTATACTTGTAAGTTACCTGACCAATTATTTTCTTTTAAATTTATAGACCTACAATACAATATTTTCTAAACATAGTTCTAACAACTTTTATAAAGTATAAAACATCAAAGCTGATAAACTACAAATATTATTGTACAGTTAGAAAATATGAATTAAGAAAACTTAATATACGGATGAACTTTATTTTTATAGCCTGACATTGATGTAAGTACTTTTTTGTAATTTGCCTCGCATTTTTCATCATACATTTCTATTTATTTCTAAAATAAATTTTTTTTTGTCAAAGTGATAATTAATAAATTTTGAAACAACTTACAATTAACATAGTTACTAGTAAAATTTTACAGCTAACACCGATTGTTTAATTTAAATCAGCACTTCCCTTTTATATATTACTGTGATACCTCACCTTACGTCGTTAATTCGTTCTAAGACTCGCAATTTAAGTCGAAAAACGAAATAAGTCGAATAAACTCTTTAAAAAACAATCTAGACTCCTTATAAATACCGTAACGTCGCTAATAGCGTTTTTTAAATTTCTAAATAATTCTATAAGTTTCAATAACTAGCTCATACCCTGATTGGACGAGTGGTCTAAGTACTCTTTTACGCAGCGTAGAAAGTTGAACAAGAAGAAGATACAAGCGAACAAGTTGAACAAGTTGAAGATACAGCGTCTAGCTAAATAGCGAAAGTAACATCAACATCAATACACCAAAGTATTTACATCACGTTTTGCGCCTGTGAGACCCAGCCTTTAGTAGACATTTATTTTTTCCTATTAACAAAAAAACCGACGTAAAGTCGAAACGATTTAATAAAATCGTATCACTATAAAAGTATAGTATGTAATGTAGAACCATTAGCATTGTGTCTTTGTTAGTACTGCACATTATACGAAATTTTTATTAAATTTATAAATGAAAAACTTTTAATACAGTATTAAATGTGGTAAAAAGAAAATTTTCACGTGATCGGTAGTAAGCAAATAAAAAATTTGAGGACTGTTGACTTAACTAACATTCTAATCATTCTAACAAGTAACTGACGAATACAATAAAATTCATTTCCATATTCGTTGCTTTTTAACTTTTTATTTAGCTATAAATTTTTCATATAAAATTTTATAAACAATGAAATGATATCAAATATTAACATAATGCAAAATTTGTTGAATTATTTTTCGCATATAAATGATAACATATGTGATAGGTAATGTGACAAAGTTTAAATTCAATATAATAAAATTATTCCCAAATCCAATTTGAAATTTAAAATTATTACGAAACTTCAATTTCAAAATTTCAGTTATTTTTATGCATAATTTTCTGTTTGCTTCACACTTTTTTGAGTCTGAAGATATATTCAAAATCTATGAAAATCACGTATTACAATAATAATCTAGAATTTTTTGTACAAGTTTTAACTTATGCATAACATTGATTCAATCGGTTGATTCATTAATAATGAATTCCATCGTTATTATTATTTAGGTTAATAGCAGTATTTAAATACAATATAACATTGAAAAGTATCAATAAAAAAAATGTAAATATTATCTTTAACATTTACTAATTTGTAAAATTCAATTTAGTTGTGGGATATTATGGTGAGTAAATAATTTATTTTTTCTTTCAGTCATATTATATTTAATATATTTATAATTTTTAAATTGTTCTTTTCTAAGTTTTATCATAAAGATATTTAAGCTAACAAATATACAATAATTTATCAAAATACAGTATAGAATAAACTGATAATTCATAATAGAAGAAATAATTATTCATCCGTAAGAGTCGTTCAAATAAATAAATAAATGGAAAACATGCCCAAATTACATTTATCTAATTTTCAATACGAATTCTTATAACTTACAGTTTTTTTTTTTTTTAATAAATTATTAATTTCCTGGAAGTGAAATATTTTATAAATTTCATGATAGTTTTTCTGTTGACGACTATCAGTCATATTCTATTTTCTTAAAACTTTGCAATTTCATTCAACATTAGAAAATATATCTTAAAATCTTTCAGATGAATTCAGTCAGATAGACACGTATGACGAATAGTTTCAGACATATGGTAGTATTTTGAATAGCTATCATCTAGATCATTTTCTTCATCTGTCTTATATATTTAAATATATATATATATACTGTATATATAGTATACATAATCTTATATTTTATATATATATATATCATATATATAGTTTAAGAATATAAGAATACTGTATGCATTTTATAAAAAATGATTTAAAACGATGGCAAAATATATCTTGTTTTAAATCATTTTGGCGAGAATTTTTATTAATATGACTTATATATATTTATGATATTTTTCAATACACATATTAACTATTATAATTTTTATTTACAGAAAGATTTATTTCACGAAGTAAGATATATTCTTACTGTTTGTTATAATTCCAAACAAAAATATTTTCTAGCATTTTCAGTTTAATCTTTTATTCATCATTTAATAACTTTTTTAGGCTAAAGCAATGCTAGTAAGTATCAAAATAATATTTAAAAAAACATAGAAAACATTCTCTTTTTCTTTATTGATTCTTGCATTTGTTAAGATGTGATTATTATTATCATATGTAGATATAATAAATTTATTGATTTTTTTATAATAATAAAATTCTTAGAAATATCTGATATTTTCCAAAATATTTTTAATAGGCAGCGAATAAATCAATAATTTCTACAAAAATAAAAAAAAACCTTAAACTCGTTTTTCAAATATAATTTGTTCAGAAAATATTTTTGAAAGATTGGAGGCTAAATAGTTTTGGGATTTTCTAAAGTGAGAAATGCTTTTAGAAGGATTTGAAATGTATTTTTTTCCCTTTTTATTTTTAAAATAAAATAAATATGAAAGAACAAAAACAAATTTTTTGTTGAAAGTGTCATCAAAAATAAATTAGATGAATAATTTGCAGTGCATAAGAAGCTTTCTCTGAAGAGAAAAAATATTTTCATACTAAATTTTTCAATTTATCATTCTTTAGTTATTTTCATCTGTAGAGAACAAACGAGAAAAACTAATCTGTGCCTATTTCATAAAAATTTTCAATATTGTATAAATCGATTCCTAATATATGTTTATATTTTACTAATCTATAATTTAGTAAAATATAAACATATATTAGGAACTTTTTAAAAACTTTGAAAATAAATTGTATACATCTGTCAATGATAGTTACAGATACTTTCAGATAATTTTGATTTTCGGAAATTTCTGCTATCGTGACCCGATGATGATGATAAAGCACTAACCAGCAAGTATAGCAAAACTAAGACTAATATATCTATTATGAACGTGAATATTAATAATATTATAGAAATAATTTTAAATCCAATAAAAAGAGATAATTTATAGCATACGTTCAGCAATTTTTGATAGCATTTTAAGCTGTAGTTTCGATTTTAAAAAATAGCCTATTTTTGGTTCGTATCAAAGAAGTTTGTTAGTTGGATTAATTCTTGGAATGTTCTGGATAAATAACAAATATATAAAAAACAACGAAGGAAAAAAGGAATAAATAGCGAAGAAAGTGTATATAGAACTGAGAAATGACATCGAATGACTTCGACAAATATAGTTTATCATATATACTTTTTATTCTAATCAAAAGATACATACTACCAAAAATTAAAATTTGAAATTTTCAGAAGAAAAACTCCTTTAATTATTCATTATAGTGAAATAAAATTTTAGTGAACGAATTATATTTCTAAATTATTACCAAAATAATCTGAATGCATCATATACAGTACTTGGATCTTTTACTGATACAGAATATTTTACTATCAAAATTATGGATCTATGTAAGATTATAATTTATTTAGCATTTGCGTAAAAAGAAAAGTAGTATTTTAGATAAACCAAATTATAGTATAAGTTTATAAAATTTTTCAGTCAAATCTCTAAAATGTGAATTATGGAAAACGAAGCCAATTATATTAAGCATATAAACATCAGAATGTAGGTTGGCCGGATTGGCCGAGTGGAAATGCTTCGGCTTTCCATTCTGGAGGACCCGGGTTCGAGTCTCAGGTCCCACTCCCGTGAAAATGTTTATCATGGGGTCCGGGTCTGGTCCATCGGTCCCCGTCCTCTACGATCCGGCTGCCCTTCCACAGGCTGTCCTTCCGCAGGGGCGGGCAGCCTATGGAAGGGCTTGTTTCGCCTTGCCACTTAGTATTCTTCCAGAATGAAAAGTGGCATCATCTGTTGATAAAAAAAACATCATAATATTTGCTACAAATTGATACATTAAATCATTTATAAATTAGGAGATAAAATCGAATAGTGTTACTAATCTAATGATCATAATAGGCGACCGGATGATCGAGTGGTAACACATTGACGTGCCACGCAAGAGAATACTGGTTCACGTCCCAGGTCTGGCATCTCCTGAAAAATCTTTCCGGAGTGCTGAGCCCCGGAAATCCCCGGCGATCCCTGTTCTTCACCATCCGGCCTCCCTCCATGGGTGTAGGTGCAGCCCGTGGTTGGAACTGGCCTCGTCTCTTAGTAATCTCCCTGACTGGAAAGGGGCGTAAAAATTACAATAAAAAAGATCATAATAACATTAGAAATATTGAATTTTAATAGGTCTAAAATGCAAACGAAAGAGATCTGATATGAATTTATAATAAGAACAAAAAGATTTATATTTAGAAAAGGAAGCAGTAAACAAAAGTCTTTTCTCATGAATTTTGAAATCAAGTTTAAATTTTGTTAAAACTAAAATTTTTAATACAATTTCATGATTACATACATTCAAGATTGGCCCAAGTTAAGGTTTGTTCCATTAGTGCGGAACCGCGGCGGAAAATACGCGCGTGACGAAAGCAGCGCGGTTTTGACGTCATACCTCGGCGTAAAAACCGCTACCTTAGAGAGTTCAGATGGATTCAACTTTTCCGCGATGGTAAAATCCGTCGAGGTAACGTCTACCAATGAAATCGATGCATTTTGTGACGTAGAATTGCTGGTAGCCTTGACTAACAAGGAGAGGACCAACCTCCACCCTCCCAGATTTTGCTGAAATTTTCTTATATTATAGTACACAGTTGACAGTAATACACGGTAAAATAACTCTTGCCAATGTGCAGTAGTTTATGAGAAATCGTCGTTTTTAGTTTTCCGTCAAC
>WUQG02430074.1:0-14421 GCA_011317285.2 Androctonus mauritanicus | reverse complement strand
TACTTGAGTTAGTTCACTACACTAGAAGTGATGTTTGAAAAGTCTACCATCTATCTCCAAGCATCTGCAAAGTCTGCTTCTGACACTGTTTGTAGCAGGAAGGAATTAATTTATTGCTTGAATAGCCAAATCAGTGATACATGTGGCAGCATCATTTTTTGTGATATCTCACAATCTATAGGTGATATTAAAAACACTTTCAAAAGTTTTGTTTTTTTACAGTTCTATCCAATTATCTACCCAAATTAACATATATTTCCATTGGCAATTTCAAAGTTGATCCTTGTATCTCTATTTCCGGTGGGTCTACAAAATTTTTATCATTACAATTTGATTCTCCAGATATACTTTGGTCATCAAACTTTTTCTCCCAATTTCCTACCTCATTGCATTTCTAAGAAAAAAGGGTGGTATGGGTGGTAAAATATACCCTGTATATTAAATAAATAAAGTTCATTTTTATAATATCTATTATAAATGTATTTTTTTGGTAGTAGTTTGTTAACTATTTGTTGCTTTGAAAAAAAGAATAAAGCTTTTTGTATGTTTCTCAGTGACTATGTATCTGATGCCATTACATAAAAGAATTACATAAGTTTATATATTAATATGCATGAGTGAAGAGGAGAGAGGGAGCCATTTCTAACATTACCACAGATGACAAAATAGACACAGATGATCCAGTACTGATATAGAATAATAAAATTTTCAACAAAAAAATGTTAATAAATAAAGAAAAATAACATAAATTAACTAAAAATTGTTTTTAAGTTGCCAATAAAATTGCGATTATTGAAAGTATAATTCCAGTTTGATGGCCATTATGATAAAATAGTGATTTACCACTTTAGAATATGTAGGTTCAATTCTAAGTTCTTATTTTTTCATTAGCAATCTGGGTCTGGCTTATTGAATTCCATCTATTAATCTTTCAGTTGGTTGTATTATGGGTGTGAGCCAATCTGTAATGGGTTCTAAAACTGACTGCCATTAGATATATCCCTTATGTGATTTGTAACTGAATACATATAAATATAAATATATATTTTATCAATATTGTTATTGCTGTATTATTCTGAATTAATGGCATTATATAATATTTTTACAGAAAGTTAATAATTCATTGTGTTTTAATTCTGAAACATTTTACAAATATTTAATATTTAAATATTTCAGCTTTGAAATTCACTTATTATTGAATATAATATTTTTTATTACTAATGAATACTTGTAATGAATGTATTTTATGTAAAAAATTATTATAAAATACTCAATTAAAGAAGATAATATTTTAATTAAAGATTTGCTGTACCATTTATTAAATAGTTCTCTTTGTTTATTTTTTAATAATTTGTACATTTATTCAAATAAATATTATATATCAAAGAACTTTTTCTATCCTGTGTGAAATCAAAATCTATTCATCATATATCCAATATTACATATCATTTTTTATTGTTTATATTTATGTATTAATTATAAAATATTTGATGTCCCAAATTTAATTAATTTTGTTAAATATTTTATTATAGGATCTCATGATATATATTCAATGAGAGATATGAGAGATGCCCTTGGAGCTCTTGGTCCAGTAGATGGTCAAAACCCAGAACTTAATAATTTGACTGTTTCTATGACATTGGTTGATGTTGGAGATATTGTATTCTTAACTAGTGATGGAATCTCAGATAATTTTGATCCAGTTGTTGGAAAATTTGCAATTCCACGAAAAATTGATAAAACATCAAAACAGGAAGTGTCAGAAGAAAATGGAAAGCATGCTTCAAGATTACACAGGTTAAATAGTCAGAATGATAAGGATTGTATTTCATTTGATCCCTCTCTTCCATTAGTAGAGGCACATCAACGACATGAACTCACTCTTCTAAGAATGGAAGATTTATTGACAAATGGTGTGAATGAGGGTGATAATCCTGCACAGAATGCAAGGCAAGTATGTGAACAGATGATTGATTTTGCTGTGAAATTAACTGTTGCCAAGAGAAGAATACTTGAAGATCCAGAACTTTATAATGAAGGTGATTTGGCCATCAGTCAAGCAGAACAAAGGTTAAGGAGACGAAAGGCAGGAGAAAAATTAGCAATGGTTCCAGGAAAACTTGATCATGCTTCAGTAGTAGCTTATATGATTTCTAGTTAGTTCTGATAATTTAAAATTATCTAAATACATATAGATATTAGATTCATGCAGCAAAATATCTTAATACTTGCAGTTCATATTCAGTACTAATCATGCACTTTGTAGATATTAAAAAAGTGCTTATTCTTTTAGATATTTATTTCATTTACTTCTCTCATGCCACAAAGACATTTTATTTAACATCTATAATTGTAAATTTAAACATGTTCTCATATAAATTAAAATTCTAATTATATTAATTCATATAAGATTCACTCATATCATGTATATTTATTCTAATTTTTTTAATATTGTTTTCACTATTAATTTTTTCCCTGAAAGGAAAAATTAATCAGAGAACTTTTTCAAATTTGAATCATCTAATGAAATTTATAGCTAAAATTATAAGACATATTAGTTTGCTTTATTTCTGGCATATTTTCTCATTTTTAAAACTCAAGATATATTTGCTAATAATTTCAATATAATCTTTGATAATTTCTCTCTTTTTTATCATATTTTGTAAATAATTATAGTGGAAGTAGATAATTTTTTATTCATTAATTGACTGCATTTTAACTTTTATAAAGATTTTGATTTCAATATATTTATTAATTTTAACATAGTTTAGAATGTGATTCATTAGGAAAGGTCTTCCAATGAATATTGGATGGATTTATAGAATAATAATAGTGAAAATGAAAATGCCATTTAGTGTAAATATAAAATGATAAAAGTATTTTGAATTGTTGAAATAGCAAAAAGATTTAGACTATTTTCACTATTTTAGAATAGATTGTCTGGAAAAGGTGCAATGATGGAAATAGAATTGAGCATCTTATGTGTAAATGTCAAAGACAAATTTATGACTGAATATCTTCCAATTGATATTAATTTATTTTTAAATTTGAAGAGAGCAGTTGCATCTTTATTATTTAACCGCTAATTCAAAATTTAAATTTTTGTTGAATTTATATTTAACATAGAATTAAAAATATATATAGGTACCAGATCTCATATATAGAAAATTTATAGTCTCATTTATATGTGGTATTAATTTAATATGATCTTAAAATACTAGATAAAATATAGTAATCAAATTGAAATTTAGTAAAAATTAAATTGTTTTTATTAGTTAACAAATTATTAGATTCATTTACAAAGCACAATTTGTATAATCTATTTTAATAAATTGTCATTTTCTTAGAAAACATTGAAGATATATATATATATATATATATATATATAAGCTTTAATAAAAATTATATTGCATAAATTTGCTTATGTTGCTTACTAATAAGTTTATTATTACATTCTCTCAATCATTTTCTATGTCATAATATTATATATTTATAAATACTTCTCTTTTTCTTTTACACTGCCATCTAATTTGTTGTTAGCATTCTTTATCACCATTTAGATATTAGAAAAGCTTTTAAATGTAGTAATATGACTTATTAATATAACAGATTTGTTGCATAAGATATTAAAATTCATCACTAATGATTCCTTTTTTAGATATTTTGAAAGTAAAATCTTTGTCATATTCAAGTAAGATAATTAAACAGCAACAAATTACATCTCAAAATATAAAAAAATTGTTGGCATTTTGTAATTATTTCTAATGTATTAATATTTGAATTTTTAAACCAATTTTTTCTGAAATTATTGTAGTCTTATACATTTCTTTTTCAAACAGTGAGCATTTTCTGCAAAAAATTTCTATTGCATATGCTGTTGATGAATTCAAAAAGTTTAAAAATTGGATTAAGATTATACAATAAGAATAAATATGATGTTTTTCTCAAGTTTTTCAGCAAACTATGCAGAACAATTATTAAACATTTTTTCAGTCATGTAAAATTGTCCATATCTGACAATGAGACCCAGCTTCAAATACAAATTAAATTTTAAATCTTTATTGATAAATATGTGAAGTAAACTAAATATATTTGTTATCTTTATAAATCATAAGAAATATATATTAATATCTATAAATGTTCCAGAAAATCATACTTTTTTTTATTTGTTAATGAACAAATAATTTATTTGCAATTGAGTTTTGGTTATATTTGAAAATATTTAAGAAGAATAAGTCTTTTTTTTTTATTCTGAAATCCTAATTACTGATTCTAAAGATAGTAAGAAAAATCTATTACATCTTCAGAATAAAAAAGATTTTCAATTCTTTGTCCAAAATTAATTTGATAAATTTAGCTGTTTGATATTCATTGAATTATGGATGGACAAACTTTTTACTTATACCTGCAACATTTAAAAAATGAATCATTAGCAGAGGTCTTAAATCAAAGTACAAAACAGCAGTATATTAAAAACATATACTGCTGTTTTGTACTTTGATTTAAGATTTTTAAATGTTTTAAGAATATAAGCAGTGATAACAGCTATGCATCTCCGAGTGTTTTAAATGATAAATCATCCAAATTTAGTGATTTTTATTAAATAGCTTATTACAGGTTTATAGACTGATCATAGCTAATGGATGTCTTGTGAGATTGAATTCTTTCATTCAGTATCAAAAGTTAATGAAAGTGTGATGTGTTATGAAATAAAAAAAATTAAATGTAATTTTTGAGTTAAGTTTTAAGTCCAGATGTTTTCATAATATATGTAGAGAAACATATTTGGTTTTAGAAAGCCATTTTCAGTCCATTAACTAAATTAGAGTATTTTTAAATTCTAGAAATTCCACATATTATATTGGTTAGATTTATCATTCCATTCCAACTAAGAATTCTCAATTGGAGCAAAATATTTTCATTCCAGTGCTCTTTAATCTATTTGATTAAAAATTTATCTACGTAGTAAGCAACAGTGCTTGATGAAATGTTTTTCTATTATCAATTAACTTAAGTATACTTTTCTTTAAATTTTTAAGAAAAATTTTTTTTTTAAATCATGAATGGAAAATTTATCTATCCTAAATTCTTCATTTAATCATTTTAAGAAAATGTTTTTTCTACATGCATAAATAATTTTGATTTCTTCTTTAAACTCAGTATAAAATAATTTCTTTTGAAGCTTTCACTGATCAATTATCTTTCAGATACATCTTATTAAAAATCCAGCATAAATCAGGATCACATATAAATTATGTATATCATTCACATAAAGTAACTAGCTCTCAAACTATTCAGTTATTACCACAAACTAATTACCAGCTAACTAGTTTCAAAAATAGGTTTTTAAATACTTCATAGAAGGTCTGGTACCTGTATATATTACACTAGTGGTCAAAATGGTAAAAAAAAATATTTTAACATTAGTTGTTTAAGTGTACTTATAGTAAAGAAACAAAGATTTTAAATAATTAGAAATATAAAGATACTTAGAATATTTCATTATGTAAGATTTTGACTGTACTAGTATATACAGTATTTAAAATTTATGGACTGCCATCATTTGGTGATCACTGTGCAGTGAATCACAATGTATATGATACTGTCATCAGGCCACAAATATTAACACTGTACAGCCAGCAGGATATCATTAGACTTAAAATTGTTTGGCAGTGAGGATAGTTTATAACAGTCAGTGTACAGAGCTGTGGCAGACAGAAAGACATTCCAGTTTGAACAATTTGCCAACAAACTTTTGCCAGAAACTAGGCAAAAACACACATGAAACATTGGAAATGCTATGGCAAGTATATAGGGAATACATCATGAGGAATAGTGGTCTGTTTTAAGTGGCATAAATGCTTCAGGGTTAGTAGAGAAAGTTTCTGTCACTAGTTCTGTACACTGACCCGCATAAACTGCCCTTATTGCCAAACTACTTGCAAGTCTTATAACATCTTGCTGACTACAATAGTTGCCTGATGACAGTATCATGTATGTTGGATTCACTGTACAGTGTTACCATACCATGGCCAGTCCACAAAATTTTTGACTGTACTCATGTGTACATATGTGTGGAAATCACTGCCTCTGCAAATCAGCTTGACATATTTCAAACTTACTCATGCATATACAGCCTCTCCCCAACAACTTATGTAAATTTGATTTTATGTAAAATATTTTCCATAACTTTTTTTTCCAGATATAGAGCATAGTATCTATTGTATTTGTAGGTTACAGGTGTGAATATGTTAATTTATATTATTAAAACTTCATATTACTTGATTTATTTATATTTTGGTATAGTTTGTTGATCTTAAATATCATATTACTGGTATGATATTGTTCCATGTTGTGTTGTCTCCCTTTTAGTCAAGAAACAATATGGTATCACAACGTTGTGTGAGTGCAATCACTAGTTCACCTTGCCTTTGGAATTTTTGATTCAGTATTTTTGTTAAAAAAATTATTCTTCTGACTTGTGCAAAATCTGAGTTACATAAATTAACTTTTGTCTGAATTATTTATATAAGTCAGGGAATGGCTGTATGTAAGTTTTATTAGATATATATCATTAGTAACAATTTTTTATCCAATCAATTAATGTAATTTTTTTGGTTTAATGTTCATATTTGTATATATGTATTGATAGCTGGATATCTACTAAATTTATTTTTAAAATGAACTGAAAGTAATCTCTTGTAATGTTATTCAAAAGAATATATTTTTCTCTTATGCAGATTCAAATCTGAATTTGTTTCAAAAAATTTTTTCAGAACCACGTATAATTAAATCAGGAGCATTTAATGAAATGATTTGATTAAAATTGGTTATTGCTATAAAATCAATTATAATTATAGTACTTATATGGCAGTTTATAATTCTTATGAATATATCTGAAATTCAAAATGTGCCAATCATAGAATGGATAGGAAAGATTTGAATTTTTCTATACTCACCATCAATAACAATCAAATTTTCAATTTAGAATTGAGAATGCAAAAATATTATTTTTATTCCAAGTTGGAAATTATAAAATTAAGATTTTCAATATTCTATTAATCCATTTTGACCACTGACTAAAAATTATATTCATTTAGATTATAGATATAAATGTCCAAATAATACTATAAATGTATATAAATAGAAAGGATATGATTTTCATTATTTAAAGAATAATTTTATGCAATTGCAAAAGAGAAAGTATTAAAAAAAATTGCAAATGCTGTGATTGAAATGAATAAATTAAGAGTACCTGTCCAAAATACTGTATATTAATTTAATTGTATTGGAATTTCTTTTAAGAAAAATACTAAAAAAATTCTTGTTTTATAGTAATAAAATTAATGGTAAATGTTCCTTCAAATACTAATAGTAAGATATATAAATTTTTAATTCTTATTTAAATGCTATTTCTGACTTGTTTATATCTAATGCTTTCAAATTATATTTCAATAAACAAATTTAAAAAATAAATGTTAGAAATAAATCATAAATTTTGCATAATTGCTGATTATATTTTCTAAAATAATGTTAGATATATGAAATTTAAATCAGAAAATATGAAATTATTAATTTATAAATATTCAAAATAAAATTCTTTAAAATGTTTAATTCAGATTTTCTTCACTAATTAAAATATATTTCACTTCAATTCTTTTAAGATCTTTAAATGATTAAATTTGACTACTGCTCAATGAAAACTTTTAAAATATTAAATATTAATAGATGATATTGCTGATAATGCAAGTTTATCATAATAGCAAAAATTGTGTAAAAATTTGCAACTAGTTAAAATTCTTATATACTGTACTCATTGATTTTTCAAATAAATTTATGAATATTCTAATAATTTTCAGAAAAAGTTGACAATCAAACAATAAATGCTTAATACTGTTGCAAGTTTAGACAGTTTTATATATAACCACTTATAGCCTTAATGTACAGATATTTCCAATATTTGAATAATATAAATTATTTTCAAAATAGTCAGAGAATTAAGAGAATTCAGTCCTAACTTGTCAAATTTAAGTTATGAATGTAATCTTTTTTTTTTTTTTTTAAACAAATTAGTGATTTAAAAAATTTATTTTTAATTTTCAAGTTGAAATTGTAAAAGGGGAAAATCTAAAAGTAGTGTAAAAAAAATGAAATTAATAATTTAATTTTTTTTAATTTTGGAAAACCTAATTTGTTATCCAATTCTGTTTGAATTTATATATTGAATTTTTATATATTATTTTCAGATATTGGAAATAAATGGAGTGATTTATTCTGGTGTTCTGATAGTAAATTTTTTAAATAATAAATGTATAATTTTATGTACAATATGCAAGTTTATATTGCATTTCTCATATTATTGTGATATGGATAACACAACATTTTAATTAATGCTAAAAGATTTTAAACATAACTGTAATTTTATCAGCTTATATTTAAAAAATAAATTAACCATTAATATGGTAGTCAAAGTGCTCTTTCTTGTCATGATAATGGCTTTAATGTTGTATGCCAAATGAAACTTCATTGGTATTTTGAATAATGTCTTTAGATAAGAATATATAATATTTTCATGAAATGTATACGCTCACTGAATTATAAAGGACCAGAATTATTTATAACTGCCTAAATTGTTATAACTGCCAAATGTTTTTTTTTTTTAATTTTTGTTAAATGATTAATGCATTTAAATACTGTATATTGTTATATATAATTTTTTTTGCTATGTGAAAAATTTTTGATTTTTTATATATAATTTTTCCTTACCCTATTTGTTAAAATATTTTCTTGATATATATGAAAATTTTATTTGTATTTTAATGAAAACTTTTGATATGATGGAACAGTATAAAGATTATGGATATTGTATGAAAATTAGTAAAATTGTGATTGAATAGGATATTGTTTTAAATAAAATCTATTACTCTTCCACAGTTTGTAATTGATTTAATAGTGTGCATAATGCATGATAATTAAAATGACATGATATTAAAAAAATCTATGTAGATATCTATAATTATATAGAGCCAGTCATCACTGAACAGATATAAAAATACATTAATATTAGAGACCACTATTTTTCATAGTAACAATAAGATAAGTTCATATAATAATTATAAAATTTTAATTTTTATATATCAGAAAAAAAAAGAATATTTTAAAGATTTTTATTATCTATATAAAAATATATTGTTCATCTTATTGGATATAAAAAATGATAAAATTTAGACTAAACAATGCCACAACAGTTTGATTTCTGTTAACTTTAGCCATAATTGGATGTTATTTTAATCCAATATCTATATGGAAATATTCAGCTTGTAATATTGATATTATGATTAACTAAAATTTTAGTTAATCTTACATTGAGAAAAAAATATATAAAACCAAAATTGAAATGAAATATGTTCAAGTGAAATGTAAATGATCATTGATAAATAAAAAAAATTAGAGTAAATTTTGAATTTAAATGATTTAATCTATAAGCATAAAGAGAAGCAATAATTTAAAATTATATCTTATATTCTGAATATTGATTATTAAAATGGAGTAATTTACAGTAATGAAATTCATGATATACAGTATTATTGTTATAAATATATTTAAGTTGTAATTCTGAACAAAAATCTTAAATTTATTTCATAATCAGACTTCCCTTTTACCTATCGAGAGTTAACATATTGATGTTTAATCAATAGAATGTTTAGAAAAATTAAATCATCATTTTAAGTTCTCTTGAAATTAATTTATAAATCAAAAATTTTTGAAATTTATGAGTATCAAAAGTTAATAAGCAAGTCTAGAACAATTATATATATATATTTTTTTTAATGAAGATTCACCTTATTTTAGCTTATATCATAAATAAATTCTATGCAAGTTCCAATTTGCCAAAATTTATCTAATTGTTATTTTTTGGGAACAATGATATAATCAGTAGATGATAAGTTTCTTTTAATGAATTTTTAGTTTCATAAATCAGAAAATAATCATATTCTATAATAATAATAATAATATCCAAATCAGTTTCCATATGTTTTATAAGTGGAGTATCAAAAATGTTTCTGGTCTATAAGATATAATATTTTTATTAAGTCAATTTTTTTTCCAAAAATTTAAACTATTGAAGCTTTTTAATGATCAACAATAATAGAAATATGGATGCTTATAAATATGTGATTTCATACATAAAATTAAGTCAAATTTTCAGCAGCAGTCATTTATGATATTAAATAGGAAAAAAATTTGTTACACATTCATTTTAGAAATAAATATAATGTACAATTTGAAAGAAATCAATATTTGGTTTTGTTAGGATTTTGACCAGATACAAACTTTATCAATTTTATTTTTCTTAATATGTAAATGTAGAATTAAAACATACTTATCAAATAATAATTATATGTCCCTAGCATTACAAATTAATTTAGAAATAAGCAAGTTTGATTGCTTGATATATAAGAATGTTTTGTTGGAGAGGACAGATTATATTAAGATTAACAATCTTGCAATTTTAAGAATTTAATAAATTTGCTGTTCTTGATATTTCCAATGAAATTTCTTAAGAAATTTTTCATTTGCTATAAAATTTTTCCATTTGTATATGTATCAAGCATAGCAAGTTACTTGATACTAGCAAAAGTGCATACAATAATATATGTGCATCTGCAATATCATCAAAATTATTATTGTCACAAGTTTTTTATGCCCTATGACTTGAGTCCTTTCTTGTCTACAAATTTTTAATTTTATGATTTAGAAATATTCTGAATGTCTACATCAAGCTCTTATGATAAGTTGATTTCAACTAAAACTGAATTTATTTGATAGATTTCTGTGAACTCCAATGCCAAATTTTTTGAAAAAAACTACCTAGTAGAAATGGAGTTATCAAATATAGAAATATGACAAAGCAAACAGATCTTCACACATTTTACAAAATGATTTCATAAGTTCACTTTTATAATATATTTGAATTAAAACTATAATAAAATTTCAAATATGCAAGTTAGGTTTGATTGTCATCAGCAATTAGTTGAAGTTCATGAGATAAGCATTTAATAATTCAATTTCAAGCTTATAAATTCATCTATTTTCTGCTGTATGATTCATTACCAAAATTGTTTAAATAATAAATATTCCAATTAGATATGTTACTATTAACAATTCAGTGTTAAATACTCTTTTATAACTAATAATGTATTTATAAAAATGTCTTATGATTGTAAATATGAATTCTGCAAAAAAAATATTAATTTGGCCTGAAACCTTTTTGTTTAATATACTTAAATATATTATGTATATTTAATATATTATGAGTCCTTATTGAGTAATTAGTAATATTGTACTTCTAAAAATGTGGATAAAATATCACTGTAAAATCAGCATACAACCTATATTGCATAAAAATTGCTACATTTGAAACATTTCAGGGATATTGTTAAGTTTTAAGCATTGACAAATTTATCGTTAAGCATAGCCATAAATTTTGTATGCAATGTAGGTTTCTGTACCTCTATTGTACAAGCTTTCTATGAACATTTTCAGGAGGAGCCTCTTTCAGATATGTTTATATAAATGTTTCTCATTGTTTCATCAAGAAAAAGTTTTTAAATAAAAATACTTCGCACCTATATATATGAAGTTGCTATATGCCACCTAATATGTAGTCAAATAATCTCAATTTAAATTTTAATATTAGTGCAATTTTTCATAGATATTCATTATACAATATAATTTTCAAAATGCAGTATTAAAGTTATAAAAAATAATATAAAGATTCAAAATATAAATGTTTATTTTATAAAATATTACAATTGCTAATATTTAATAGAGAATATACTGTATTTAAAATAATGATTTTTGTAAAGAGATTAAAATACCAGTATATATATATATTATAAACTGGATTATTTGTCTGTTTTTGTTGTTTAATCACAGTATTATTATTTCCAAGTTATTTAGTATATATGAGGGAAACAATTACTGGCTGAGGGCAGTGCCCACTCTAGCATTTATGTCGCCCCGGACAAAAAGACAAATTGCCGCCCCTTAAACATATCAAATGGTTATCACCACTGATGTATTAGCAAGAATAATGCTATTGTATAACAAAACCATTCTTTTATAATTGGAGATAATAAACAAGTCAATGCACAATATTCCTGTTCCAAACAAGTTCACGCAGCATTCTGCATGCTATTCTATGCGGTGCGCGACTTAGATACCTGGCCTTTTTTGTTATTTAATTGAACATGCCGCTCTTTTTTATGGTTGTTTTCTTCAGAAATAAAGATTATAAATATTTTTTTAGCTTTTGGGCAAAAACAGTAAATACAAAATTAAATTGCATGGTAATTTTAGCTAAAGAAAAAAAATCGACAAATATAAATTCGATTAATTAACTTATAAATATTTTGTCACATGCACAAACAAAATGCCGCCCTTTAGATTTGCCGTCCCGGACAAATGTCCGGGTTGCCCGCCCCTAGAGCGGGCCCTGGCTCCGGGCCTCACGATTGTAGAGATCTCAATTTATAACTCAATATGGTAGAATTAAATATGTTTGTATATTTTTATATTGTTCGAGTTTCAATGTTTGTCAAAATCTGAAGTTCTCTATCAACGTTTTCGCTTTTCTTGCACACTTAGCACTGTATATTAAATCAATTTTATCTTCTTTTTTTGAGAACCCTCAAAAATATTAGTTGCCCTGGACCTCGCATTTTCTCTGAAAGTCCCTGATTATTACATTAATATTAGATAATTATACAATATAATGAATATTAATATTACATTAATTATAGACATTTTTTATTGCTAATATCGATTTGTATTCATAAATCATTCATGAAAATCAAAAATATTCGAGGAAACAGTTTTTTTGATGTCGAAGTTTCTTCTCCATTTGATACTTTTTATTTTTTCGTTAAAAAGTCACTAACGTCGTTTGCCTTTTTCGTTCAGCAAGCAATTGTCGCTAGCGAGACATCGCGTCCATAACACTTCATCTTGCTTTTGAACTTCTATCGAAATTTGGATCATTTTGTATAAGCTGATCCATAATTCCCGTAATAGTGAATAAATTTGTTTTGAGAAAATCCGTTGCAAGTTTCGTATCAGATTTTCCCATGTAGGGCCTACTGCACTGCACTGATATCAAACGCACTGCGAGATTGCACAGGAGTACCAAAGCAACAAATCCGTGCGATTTCGGATTTATGTGAGTATAAGGGTTTGAGAAAAATTGCGCCAAAGTGAATCAATAAAAACTATATAATTCGAAAAAAAACCGCGTTATATCGAAACAGCGTTAAGCGAGATCTTGCTGTATTATTGTTATTTTTTCTCTCAAAATCAAAATATTTTGCTGTCTTGCGAAACATTTTTTAAAATCAAGTTTACATTTTCACGATATTAACTACGAATAGCTGATTAAACACTTATTAAAGCCAGAAAATCTTATAATATTCCTAAAACGTTAATAAAACGATATCAATGTTGAGATAAAAAGCGTAAGAGTACAGCAACATTGGAAATACATTCGGCGCTCTGATGTCACTCGCTATCTTACGCGATAACCAAAAAGTATCGATATGATCTTGCAAGCAAAGTACCAAACATCAGAAAAAAAAATATCAGTGTTCCATTAAGTATGCTTAACGGGAATTATTTGTTTGAGGATAGCTAATTTGATTGCGACACAACGTAGAATGGATAATTGAGCTGGTCGCATTCAATAGCCAGTGGACAAAGTGCAGAATAAATTCTCTATCGAAGCCATTGAGGATTGCAATCCCGAAATGTTTTCCGAACATCAACTTTTTTTTATTCTTTTGTTTCTAAAAGTAGACTGCAGTAAACTACAATCTATTTTCATAAAAAAAAATTAAAAAATTAGAAGAAATATCTCGACAGTAACCATTTCCTTGCAAATAATAATAAAAAGTTTTAACTTAATAAATAGCCGCTTTTTATGCTGTAAATAATTTTATGCCATTATAATAAGAATGTTTAAAAAAAAACCTGAATAATTTTTGAACGTTTTCTAAAGTCTAAAGTAGAAAATGTTGCAATAAAGACATCTTACTTATCTCTGCTCAGAAGAGCGGAAAAAAAAAATGCAGTATTAAAAAAAATAAAAAAAACAGAAAGCTGCTAAGGGGAAAAAAAAAACATGCTGGTCTTTAAAAATTAACTAAAAATAGAAAGGAAATTTCATAAAAGAACATTTTTACCGGTATCTTATTATTTATTTGTTTGCCTCCATCTAGTTTTAACTTAAAGATAAGCATCGGGAGAGTAAAAATAGCACAACACTTTAAAATATTCAATCAGGACCGAAGCAAAGTGACAAAATGGTATATCCCTATTAAAATATTCGTGTATCCATTATTTTCAACGTAAGCCAGTATTTAATTT
>WUQG02430063.1:0-14422 GCA_011317285.2 Androctonus mauritanicus | reverse complement strand
ATTGAATTGTTACTGTAGTCAGGAGTGAAAGTTAAGTAATGAATGTCTTGGGGTAACACAGGTTCATCTACGATTTCCCCCCTGTCAAGCGATTACATTTTTGTATTACCTTTTACAGCCAAGATGCTATGATATTATGGGCGAAAAACGACAAGGCAAGACTGGGACCCGGAAATAATGAAAAAGAGTCATTATTAGTTTATCAGACGGAAGTATGGGATACTTGAAAGCATTAAACACCTACAGCATCCCGAAGTCTACATTACAAGATCGTGTTCGCAAATATCGTCAAAATGGTGATTTAGATATGTCTGTTAAGAAAGGTTTAGGTCGTTTTAAGCCTGCGATCGGTGCTAATGCATTCTGGAGCAATACCGTACAGAGTATACGGTTGTGTCCAGTCCCCGGGACAAAATCGGAAAAGTTTACGATTTTTTTTCGTTGTGTATTTCAGGCTGTTTCACAATTTTCTATTATATTTTTATTTCATTCTGTTCCTAACGATACTGTTTAATAAACATGATGATTATAATTATTTATTTCTTTTATATGTTGGAAATACAGGGCTACAATGTTAGCTATACGATTATGGACGGGTTTCCCCTATATAAATGAATACAACAGAGAATAAGTTAATGATATGTTTTTATGTTATAAAATTATATAATAAGACAAATAATATTGCAAAATATTAAAATATTCTTATCAAATTATCAATGAAAGTAATCTTAATATACTTAAGAATAATTACTATTAAATGAATAGATTTCTTTTATTTCTTTTCTTCACTTTTAGAGATGAATATAATCTAATTATAATGTTAAAAATATAAATTAAATATTTAAGTTATAAGTTAATTATTATTTATCCTGGGACTTTATTGAAATATTAAAAATTAGTATAATAATACTTGCAAAAGTTATAATAAAATCAAATTAATTTGAAAATATTTAATCATATTTATATCATTATATTGTAAATTATATGATTAAAAATGTTTTCTATATGGTAATGTTTGTTGCATAAAAAATAATTTTACTTTATTTAAAAAACAAAACAGGTGGTAGGAAGAAAAATATTGGAAGAAAGTGTAAAATTTCCTGTAAGTATTAACTAACAATTTAAAATGTTATTTTAAGATAATATTAAATTTGTAAACAATGTTTTACACTAGTGAAATGTGAGAATATAAATAAATTAATACCTTCAATTTAATTTGTTGTTTTAACTCTAAAAAGTTGCTGCTATTTAATGTAATTGAACTAACAGCTTGATCTTACAAAAATAATTCTCCCTTTAAAAAACTCTATTAAAAATAAATTTTAAAAAATTTTGCTTAATTTAATCTATATTTATAGTAATATTTTAATAAACTAAAAAAATATTTAGTTGTAAATATTTACAATTTCTGATTAAAGAATATCTAGGATTATATAAATAATTTATATATTGTAATATAAGAGAAAAATTTTTTCTATTAGTTTTTAAAGATATCTCATTAAAAATTTGAATATTTGATGAGAAATAAAATATCAACCATTATAAAAGAATTATAAATAAAAATATGATATTCATTATTGTTAAAATTGAAGGTCTTATTAGAGTATTATTAATAAAAGATTTATAGGTAGAAACAGTAAGTAAAAATCGTTGTATTAAATTTCGTTATGAAAAGAATGTTGAAAAACATATTTTATAAGTATATTTCTTTGCTTATATAATAATGTACTACATACGCTTGATTCTGATGGAAGCTAGTTAAAATGCAAGCACATAAAATTCTTAAATATTCAAATTAATAACAAATTAGAGACAAACATGGCGCTAATGTATATGTATAACTAAACTGTAAACATGCACTTTAAACTTATTCAATATTTATTTGTTTTTTAAATTAATTGATCTAATTAAATTCATTTTAATGGCAGCAAATTCTAAATTATTTTTTAAAATTAATTCATTAATTATACATTATAATTAATAAAATAATAATAAGTTTCATAACTTACATTACAGATTCAAAGCAATAGCTTTAGTACAGCTATAACAGAGAAGAGACCATTAACTTTAGACGATATCAAAAATGTAAGTCGGCATTAAAGAAAATTATAATCGTTCTTTTTTTAAAATATAATTTATTAAATTTTAAATTTAGGAACAGTCCGAAATCATCAGTTCTATGATGGACGATCCATTGCTCACTCTTCTTTGTGTTCCAGTGATACATCCTCACAACGAGGAGAAAGTTAGTATGTTAGCTTGTCTCGTTAATAAAGAAAAGTAAGTCAATTACGAAAATTTTGTTTCTTTACTTTTATTTATCGATTATTAAATTAAAAAATAAAATTCTGGTATTCTTTAGTTTTGATGAAGAAGATACAGATATTGTCGTCGAATGTTTTACATATATTGCCCCAATTTTAATAAAATCTCTAGCGTTTGAAGAAGAAAAACGATTGAGGAAACAATGTCAAGTGAATATAAATTTTTATAATTAGAATATTTATAAAATTTTAATTAATTATATACAATGCATTCTTTTATATTTAGTCTCTCCTTACTGTTGCGAAGAACTTATTTACTCATCTTGGTGAGTATATTATGCCAATTTTGAACGTGTTATATATGCATGATATATATTTATATTTAATTAAAGATTATATTGATTTATATTAGATGATGTAACGCTGTTATTAAGGGAGATTATGACAGAAGCAAGAAATTTAACTAAAGCTGAAAGGTGGGCACATAATTAATTGCCTGACAATGTTCTAACATCTTCATTATTGATTCCTTTGCGTGTTGCAGGTGCTCACTATTTCTGTTGGATAAAGAACAAAACGAACTTGTTGCTAAAGTTTTCGACGGTAGCGCAACTGAAGATGGCATTGACGTGAGTTACATTACTATTATTGCTATTATTGAGTAATACGCAAAAATAAAGAAATAAAACTAAAATATAATTTCTTTTTATTCTATTTTGACTCGTCTAGATTCTTTGAATATGATATCAATAATAATTTTAATAAAGAAAAAATTATTCCGAGCTTACATTACAATTTCAATCATAGGAAGCCATTGACAGTTGTAGCGCTCCCTACGGATTTTATCTCTTTTAGAGGAATTACAATTTAATTAATTAATTTTTTTTAATAATTTAATTATCATTATCAGTTATCAAAATACCTGACTGTCGCATTGATCCAAAGATTAAAATTTTTCTATGATAATTATATAATTAGTAATCGGTTCGATGATTCGATAGTAAAAGAGACATGAATACAAAACATATCTACACGTTTCGCTATTAACTTGTATGATTTTTTTAACGTTATGTTCATTAATATTTAGCATTCGTTTGAAGTTCGAATTCCGAGTAATGAAGGCATAGCCGGTTATGTTGCCACTTCTGGTTAGTATTCCTACACGTAACAAAGATTTTTGGAATTAGTTAATCTAAGTATTAAGCAAATTTTAGTCTATGTAACATTATATTGATTTGCTTTCTTTCTAGGAGAAGTTTTAAATATTCACGATGCCTACGCTCATCCATTATTTTATAGGAAAATGGACGAAACTACTGGTTTCAAAACGAGGTATGAATGTTATCATGTTTTTTACACTAAAAAATATCGCGGTGAATATAAACTCACTTAAACTTTTGCTTTCAGAAACATTCTCTGTTTTCCTATTAAAGATGACAGCGGTTAGTATCTTTAATATATTATAATCGAAAATTAATAAATAAATTTAATCAACAATTATATTTTTGTTATTCAGGTGTGATAGGAGTTGCTGAATTATGCAATAAGATTAACGCGCGTTATTTTTCATCTTTCGATGAAGAAATAGCTAAAGCGTTTTCTATATATTGCGGAATTAGCATAATGCATGTGAGTAAGATAGTATTTAAACAATTTTTTCAGCGTACTAAATGAACAATATAAAATTAAATTTTCTCTCCGATATATAACAGTCGCTCATGTGGAAAAAAGTCCGAGACTCTCAACACAGAAGTCATCTTTCAAACGAGCTAATGATGTATCATATGCAGGTACGATCGCGATGAATTTAACAGGAAATGAACCGTGTATTTTATAAGTAAACATAAAATATTTTTTTCTTCTTCTTTTTCAGGTTCCCATCGACGAAGTGATGAAATTTGCTCACAATCCAATATTTTCTCCCAGTTACTTTGGAGAAGATTTTGATAAATTCCATTTTCTACCCAGAAGTATTACCGAAAACGAAACACACTTAGTAAGAATAGCATATTAATACTACATATAGCTATTTTTTCGAAATATTTGCTAAATTAAATCATCTCATTTTTATTTTCAGGCTGTTATGACCATGTTTGATGACGTGGGATTCATTTCTCGATGGAGAATTCCCATGGAACATCTATCAAAGTAATATTAATACATAAACTTTTACATAATTTTGATAATAAATATATAATTTTCTTATTATTGCCTTTAAGATTCATTCTGATGGTGAGGAAAGGTTACAGAGATCCTCCATATCACAATTGGATGCACGCATTTTCTGTTGCACATTTCTGTTATTTATTATTTAAAAATTTTAATATTATGGAACAATATTTAACGTAAGTATATACAAGTTAATTTTAAAATATTATATTCTGGTTTTCGACAAGCAAGAGAAAAAATAAATATAAGTTTACTGTTTTAATATTTCATGTTTTAATTTTTAAATGTTAAGTAACCATTTATAATTTTTTTTTATAACATAACTTGTGTCTGTTTATATAATTTCAATCCGCTTTCCTCTCAATGTAGTCTATTGCGTTTTCTTCAGAGATCTGGAATGCTTTTCTCTCTTTGTGGCTTGTCTCTGTCATGATTTAGATCATCGTGGAACTAACAATTCCTTCCAAGTAACATCAGTATGTTATATTTCGCTGTATTATTTTACATTTTTCTGACTTAAAATTTACTAATATCTTATAAATAACCAATTTTGAAATTTTTGTATCAAAATTCAAAATTACATTCGTTTATTATTGTTCTTTTAAGCCAAAATTTATTCGTTGCAGAAATCAGATCTGGCAGCTCTGTATAGTTCCGAAGGCTCTGTTATGGAGGTGAGATATTTTTTAATAATTTTTTTTTTCAGAGCTTTAAATCATATATTAAAACAAAATTATATTTTCAGAGGCATCATTTCGCTCAAGCCATGGCTATCCTCAATACAGAAGGCTGCAACATCTTCGAAAGTTTCAGTAAAAAAGTAAATATGGAGTAAAATATTATTATTAGTTAATATATATGTTGTTCGGTTAATGAAATATTTATATAACGGTTATATTTTTTCGTTCTTCTACTTTTATGTTTAAATACATAAAATGAAGCCCAGTACAAATTTTTTACTTATAAATAAAACATTTAATAGGAATACATTCAATGCTTGGACTGCATCAGAGATATCATACTAGCAACAGATCTAGCTCATCATATAAGAATAATCGAAGATATTAAGAAAGTCCAACAAGGTATAAACACGAATCAATATATATTTTATTGATAAATAGCATTGGAAACTATAAACCGTAATTTTTTATATCAACAGAAGGATTTGACAAAGAAAACTACCATCACCATCAGTTGTTACTTTGCTTGTTGGTGACATGTTCTGATTTATCCGATCAAACTAAAGATTGGAAAAGTTCGAAAAAAATTGCTGTGAGTTATTATTATTTTGCGTTTATTTTTTCTACCATTTCTGTCGTAGAATTTTACAAAAAAAAATCATTAAAATTTAAAATTCCACCATTGTATATATTGATTAAATTTTAATTTATTCATATGTTTTCAGGAATTAGTATACAGCGAATTTTTTTCACAAGGTGACTTAGAAAAAGCCATGGGTGTGCATCCTAGCGAAATGATGGATAGAGAAAAGGCTTGTATTCCAGAATTGCAAATCAGTTTTATTACAACGATCGTTCTTCCTTTATACGAGTGAGTTAACAAAATTCAGAACTTAGTATAAATTATAAGCAATCCATTAGTAAACGTATATTTCTCAGACTGTAAATAGTAGCATAATGTCTTTAAAACAAGTTTAAAGAACACGATTAAAAAATAACTAGATTGGTCAATTATATTCCTTAATCTGTCTGTAATTCTCAGCATGTGGATTGTAATAACTGAAGATTTTTTTTTTTGTTTTATTTTACAAAATTAAATGGCCCATATCTGTCTGGCCACAAATTATTTGTAGAAAAATAACTGTAAAATATTAAAATTTTAATCGATAAGTTCATTGTTTATTAAGATAATTTCCTATTAAATCTGAAAATCTTAGTGACATTTATAAAATGGCTACCGTTCGAAGTAAGATTGCGATCATTCGAAAATTTAAAATACCCATTACATTTGAAATTATTTATCCCATTTAACGAAATTTATACTCACTTGAAAAAAATATTAGTCATATTTAACAAAAATAGACTCATGTAATCAGTTTTTCATCAGTTTATCTACAACATATTTGAAAAACAAATATTTTAGAGAGTATGGATATCTTATTATTCAAGTTATGAGAATATTAATTCCAAGTGTCTATGATGGCAACAGTTTCAAATTCAGAAATTCTGATACCTTTAAATTTATTTATCACTTATGAATAATTAATGATCAATCTTCATGACGGTAAAAATTTTATCGGTATTTTTTTTTATTGATTTATTCTATCCACTGTACTCTTTTTACTTTTTATTAATTTACAGTTTTATATTTTAAACAGATTGTTGGCAGCATTTTTTCCAGAAGCAGAAGAAATATCCAATGCTGTAAATACTAACAAAGTGTATTGGGAAAGAATGAGAGATATCTACAAAAGGAGATACAGTAATAGTTCGTCGTCATTAGACATGTTTGAAGACGAAACCTTGGAACAAGAAGTGCTCAATGGTTTTCAAGATGCTACAGGTTAATAATTTATTTTTTTTGAAAAAAATGTAATTCTACAATTTACTGATCTTATTATATATTATTTTTTAGAAGGCAACACAGAAGAAACAGAAGATGCTGAAGATGCTCTTTAAACATTTATCCTAAACCATATTTTCTTATGAGAAAAACGACTTATTTCAGGTATTTCTGGCTTGTTTACGCCGAATATCATACCGAAATTATATTAAGAAACGAAGGTTTGCAATTCGAAAAATACAAATTCGAAGAAGTGACTGATTAAAAAGCAATAATTCAGGAACTGTTTTTGATTAAAGCGTGTACAATCGATTTATTTATAATGGGAACTATTATTATGTGACAATAAAAAACAAAATAATTGTCATATTTTTCCTGTAAACGAAAAAAACTATTATGTTTTTACGAGGTTGCTCAATTGTTTGCTGCCTGATCAAAATGTTTTACGAAATAACGAAGTGTATATATACATACATATATATATATAAAGAATGCATATATTAATCTTCCACACACATATATACATTTTACAGAATGGATCTTACTTGGTGTTTATCATAGTTAAAATTTGCTACCTTATGTAATATATTTTTCCCAATTGAAGAATTTTGAGATTTTGTGAACGATTAAAACGAACTCCTTGTGAAATCAAACTTTGTTGTAACATATCTCATATTTGTATGATAATCAAAATGTGACGTATGATTTTCATAGGCCTATTTATCGAAAAAAATCCTACTGTTTTTTGTGAACTGTTAAAATTCTTCTAAAATAATGAAAATTAAAACATTTTTAGTAGAACATAAAACTTTTTAAATTTGTGCATTTTTCTAACTGTGATAAAGGAAAAAAAATTTGAAACGACTTAATCTATAAAAATTCACAGTCCAAACTAAATCATAAGATAAAAATCATTTCATGAGCCATAAACTTCTAAACTCCTTAAAGTACGCACTTGAAAGCTTTTTGTGCGGCGCGAAAAAAAAAGAAAACTGCTTGAAAATTTTTCAAATTCTTAATATAGGCACAGTTAATCCTAAATAAAGAGAACAAGGCATTTATTAATAATTAAAATAATTTTAAGCGATTGTAATTTATTTAAAAAGTAAATAAAAAATAATAATGCAAATGATCCTAATACGAAAAATATTTTTTAGAAAACCTCTAACGGAAATAATTAGAACTAAACTGTTCATTTAAACTTGGGTTCTAATTATTTTCGCAAGACCTTATTTTGAACTAGTATCGATTATAATTTATGATAAAAAATAATAATAATAATAATAATCGCGAAAATTTAATATAAAGTTATAAATTACAATCCTTGAAAATGTTCGCAAGTTTTTTTTATCTGCAATTATGATAAATGTTAACAATTTTTAAATAATTTAAAAAAATTTATTTTTGTTTACATAACTTCAAATTTTCTTATACTATTAAAGACTTAAGCAACGTGACAATCTCTTTAGTTTTGTATCAAAATGTTATATAGAACAAGAGTGAACATATTTTACTTTTAAATTTGGTTTTTATATTAGAATAAAATTCCAACCGAAACGATAGTGAGAAACATTCCTTATATGTCCTTCATGTTTTGTGATTATATAAAATTACACGCATAGATTTGTATATGTGTAGCTCTTCGAAAAAAAAAATAATAATATATATTTTTAAATTTTAAATTTAGATCTTTAAAAAAATATATATATACTTTTAAAATGATATTTTTATCTATTAATTCATCCAGTTTATCTACAATATAAAAAAGAAAAATGTTTTATTTGAATTATAAATGTTATGTTTATTCGAAATCAAAATAAATATTTATAATTTAAATCTTGTTTCGTTATATTAATTTTATATTTTAAACTTTTAATGATTAAAATATCATTAATTCACGATTTTAATCAACTTGTTTTGTGAAAATATCTTTGGGTCATGATTCTATAATTTGTTTAAAATTCTTCTAACATAATCATAATGTAAATATTTCATTTAATTTTGGATTAAATATGAAAATTAATTTGAAGTTACAGATTTGGTAGAATTTGATAAGTATTAAAACTTTTGTGCATTTTCTTTTTTTTTTTTTTTTTGTTTTTTACATGAACACGTGTTGAAAAATTTCTATCTCGACGTATAATTAATTAAAAATATTGAATAAAATCCACACTGATCATCGGTGGTATCAAGATTTCGCATTTATATGTTTTAAAGAAAAAGAGAAGCAGGTGAGTTTACATCTTTAAATTTTAACAAATCAAATGCATATTAGTGAAACATTAAAATATGCAAATAAAATTTGTCATAACATAAATTCCTCTTTATAGAATTTTGTTAATAAAGTAATATTTTTAAAATATCTTTTTTTTTTTATTATAAATAACGAAAGAAACAGAATTAATTTATCCATGATAAGGTGAGCATAAAGTATAAAAAGCATTATATATAATGTATACTTTTCCTTATCTTAACATTGACTTATCATTCCTACAACGCATATTTTTAGCATTGATGGCAACAAGCAACATGCTAAAATTTATAAAAAAAACTCGTTGAAATATTAAGAATAGCCTTTAAAATTAAGAGATTATCGTTAAGATATATACCAATCTCTCAAGAGAAATGTCTTCTTTTTTTATACTGTACTTGTTCAAACATGTCTCAACTTGTCTAAATATGAATTTTTAAGGCTTTCACAACGTTGGAAGTGTTATTGATTCAAATGGAGAATAAAATAATACTTCATTAAATTAGCAAGTGATTTATCTTTTATATCTTTTCAAAATTTAATGCTATAAAAGATATTATTTTTGAGATGATTTGATATTTCGTAACGGTAACGAAAAACCACTTCATTTTTTCGAATTTTTTTCGACAAGACGAATTCATTATTCTGTTTTACTTGGCAAAATCGTTATTTGGATAAATTTATCTTTTATATAAATAATTTTTAATTATTTAACCGATAGCAATTTATAATTAAAATGCTAATTATAATTAAAAGGACAAACTTATCGACGTTTTTATATTTACAGTTGGTTGCTATTTTTATCCAGAACTATATACTTTAATGATAAATTTAAAAAAATAATACAGTCTTGTTAATTAATTTCATTAATTAAACTAACAAATCTATAAAAATAAAATATGGATATATAATACCGAAATATTTTATTTTTATTTACAACAATTTTTCAGTTTTTAAGAAACTTTGATTATGCTGATTTGCAAAATTTGTTTAAAGTTCACCAAATAAATTTTTGCAAAATTTTATAATATATTAATAAAGAAATTATTAAAATATAAACCACAAAATAATCAAGAAAAAAATGTTATAAAATATATGATTTATGAAAATTTTTGAAAATTCTGTATCATATTTTAACACTGTGAAAATTGAGAGCAGCATCTACAAATTATATTAAAATATACTGTACAGTATTTTTTCGATATGCGATATTCGAATCTTCGTTATAACGTAGTTAGTTAGAGAAACGATGTCGATTTTACAAATAAGTCTCAAAATAACGCAATAATCGAAAGTAATTTTAATGATTATTTTTTTATGATAAAATAAGCAATTAAGCTATATATTCAGTTTTTTAGATATACCATTAATTTTTTTCTTATGAAACATTAAAATTCGACAATTTCATGTTATTAATAGCAAATTAATTGAATAAAAATTAATAGGAAAGATACAATCTATTCAATTCTTCTCTCTGTGTTCCGTAATGAGTTTGTTGGCAAATTGCGAATCGTGAGTGCCTTGTGCAAATTTATAGATTTTATGATTTCTCATATCTATGCAAATCAGCAAAATTTTAGTTTATAATATATAAATTATATTGCCAATTATTCTGAAAAGTTAATTTTTAAATTATGCATAAATATAAAGACTAAAGCAGGAATAAAATATTATTTATTGCATAAAATATCTTTTATGTTCTGTATATTGTAAAATGGAGTAAAAGACTCGGTCGGATAAGAGTATCGTATTTTTTTTCCTGTGTGATTTTACATTGCTTTCAAACTCGGTAAATAATAAGCTATGGCAAGGTCCGTAGGCATAAAAATTTTTTATAATAAATTATAAAATTATTCAATAATTTTTAATCTGCCTTTGGGACCCTTTATTTTCTGGACTTGTACATAGTGGATAATTCGGTCTTAAACGGCGGGACACCACTACAGGTCGGTCACATATTTGATGGGATGTCATAAAGTGGGGGATAGAGTTCAATGAGCTCAGTCACAATTCTTTCTAAAAAAAACTGGAGATGTGGGATCTGGGAATTATATCCGGATCCTCCAGGATAGAAGCATGGCATATGGCCATCTGGCCAATAATGAGTAAGAGTATTAAACAACAATATTTTTTTATTAGTGATAGGTGATACTCTGGCATGAAATGTGATCGTGTGGTAGTATTTGTATCGCAGATATATTTTATCTGAACTCCGAATAATACCAAATATTCAGTATGATGTAAAAGTAAGTTTTTGAGCAATCTGATGTTATCATCGTTATTTTAAGGAATAGCGTCAAGCTTTCTAAGTGATAAATATCTAGAAACTATTATTTCATTTGAATAAACAGTTGAGTAGAGTATGAACACAGATAGGTTTTCATTATTTCCGCTCCCTTAGTAAGAGATATTATTCAATTATCTGAAATATGATATTGTTCAGAAAGATTACAGTACTGATGATGGGCCAATGCAATGCACATACAGTACATATCCCACTATAACTAAAGGTTGAGCGAAGTATAAAGTAATCATAAAATGTTAAGTCATAAGTTATTTCTTTAGTTTTAAGTATTTTTAAAGTTATAAATAGAAAA
Source organism: Androctonus mauritanicus (assembly GCA_011317285.2). Classification (NCBI taxonomy): domain Eukaryota; kingdom Metazoa; phylum Arthropoda; class Arachnida; order Scorpiones; family Buthidae; genus Androctonus; species Androctonus mauritanicus. The sequence goes on along the minus strand of WUQG02430063.1, from coordinate 2,618 downwards.
CAAATAGAAAAGCCTATAGTGCAGTGTTATAAAAAGCAGTAAAAATTAAAATTTAAAATAAACGATATTTCAACGAAATTTTTTTCTTACTACTAATGTCATTCTTTCATGATTATTAATGACAACATATTTATTTGTTCATAAAAAGGTTTTAGTAGCGTATTTTAAGAAAATGAACACTTTTATTCGTGTGATAGGGCAATAGTATTTATTTGCTCATTTTTAAAATAACTTCGCAATACTTACATTATTTTGAAAAACAGATATAGGGAGCATTCATCCATAGTTCATGCATATACAACTTACTGGATAGATTTACACTTTGTCAAACTTTAGGTGACTGCTCCCGCCTCACTTTACAATAAATTCAGCAAAAAATATCTTTATTAATTATCGATGTTTTATCTACATTGTATTTAATTTGTTTCATTTTGATAACGTTTATGATTTCGGGCATTCGTTTCAAATATCTGTTTAATAATTTTATCCTGTATATTATTTGGTTAGGTTAATTGTTATTATAATGCAAGAATATTATTATCAGTAACCATTTTTAGATTTCATTACAGACTGGACAATATCTATGATGAAATCAACCAGAAAGTTGAACGATGAAGTTCAACAGGCCATCTTGGACTCCTTCCTGAAAAACTATTTATAGAAGTGTGGAATTCGAAATTGAACCCATCTGGATTCCACACCTCAAACCTCAAGATGAAAAGTAATCGCTTTACCACACCTTTATCATGTTAAAAAGGTTATTCATCCTCCAAAGAACTATAAAATATTTAACGAATTTGTATTATAAAAACATTTGCTACATACAACTTTACATTATTGACATTTTTTGCAGAAAAATGCCTTTTAAATCAGTATATTATTATTTTAATGCGATAGTAAATTCATTTTTAAAAATATCAACATTTTAATGTTTCGAATGGTCTCCAACTTATAATGAAATTATATAAGAATCTCAAAAATCATGGCAAATCCTTCCTCGAGTAGTCTAATATAAAAAAGATCGTCTAAAATTTGAATGATCTACGATTTTTTATTCTTCAGATATTTTCGGATATACAAACGACAAAATGAATACTGCATACAAAATTATCTTTGTAAATATGTGTTATAAAAAATTGCCAATGCTATTTTTAGCATTTTACATAACTAGACGATGTTACAAAATATTTTCTTATCATAACCTTCCATCAATTCCGAATATAACTTTCCTAAGCAAATGTAAATATTTTGATCCAATTTCGGATGATATATATGATATATTTTTCGCCTGGCAGTCTTTTTTTTAATATCGGAACAAGTTAATTCCGGATATCACAGTTAATTTTATCCCCTTATCAAACTATAAAAACAACTTAAATTTAATGTTTTCTCTCGATTTCGTCGTTATTTTTAGTAAATCTCTTCAAAGAACATAGCAAATAGATTTATTTCTATATTTGTTACGTAAACGTGATACTTTAACTCTGAATGCTTCACGATGCGTGAAATTATCGTTTTTACTAGAATTTTCCGTGCATAAGATTCAAAAATTTGTTTAGATCATCAATTCCTTACACTGATTAGCTATACAATCGATTAAAAAAATAATAATAAAATTTTTATATCTTACATAAATTTGAAATACGTAACAAGCTTCTGAAAGGTAAAAAAAAATATTTATTTGTTTTTTTTACCAATTAAAATTTCTAACATTTGTTGATTCCATAATTCAAAAAAGTTTTTAAGTTGGCAGAGAAATTCAAATGTAGAATACATTTAAAGATATTATCTTTCTTATTATATATTATATTATAAACATTATATAAAGACACATTTATTTTTTATTAATTCAAAGTTTTTGATATGCTTTTATTAAATTATCATCAAAGATGATAATTTAATAAAAGCATATCAAATTATCATCAAAGATGATATGTTTATTATTATGTCAGCACCACTCATATTCTTACGTAATAATTACTATACAATATTTCATTAAATTTTGGATATAGCCATAAATTTTATGATAGAAAAAATAACACTTTGTTCAATATTACGAAATATGATGAGAAATCAAATGCATATATGATTTATAAATATATCAATATATTTTTAATGCTCAGAAAATTACAATATTAATTATAATTCTAAATATTATCAAATTGGAACTACGTTTTTTTTTTTTAAATACTGTATTTAAATTAATTAAAAAAATAATAATATTCATATGCATTACGAAATTTCGATTATTATAACCTAATCTTTGAACGACATAAATTTCTAAAGTAATATTTGGTGTTAAGTGATTTCTAATCTTTTTTTTCTTCTTTTATACTTAAAGAAAGATTTTTGTTTTATAATAAATTGATTACATTATGAATTAGGCAGCATTTTCTAAGAGCGAATAATGAGTTTCTAAAGTTTACAGTTTATATATAAAAATTTTGGACGGGTTAGCATTATACTTTTCGCTGATGATGGGCATCGTATAGAAATAATCCCAACAAAAACATCTCATATGTTAAAAAATAAGCCAAGTATAGTATTACCGAAACAGGATATTTGTGAAAATTTAGATGCGGTTATTTTGGTTGAGGTTATCATATTATTTTCTTAAA
>WUQG02430052.1:0-14423 GCA_011317285.2 Androctonus mauritanicus | reverse complement strand
GACACAAAGACACCGTAAGTAATTTATTTAGCTTTTATTTATTAATTTGATGATAAATAAGTCAGTAGACGAAAAAGTTTACGATGATTCAAATCATTCGCGCATACTTAAATTACCTGGAATTGGGTGACAGCCGCAAAACTGTCAACATCGTAATTACAGCTACTTTTAATTAGAACAAGATTTCATTCTTCTCATCACACGACCTTAGCCATTGTCCTAATTAGACGAAGGGTGATTAGTGTCGACAGACTACTTGTTAATTTAGAGTTTGACCTAAATTATGCGATTTCATACTTGGAAGAACTCAAAACTCTTTTACTTTTCTTCATTTTTAGCCATAAGATTAGTCATACTTACGAATAAAAAAAAAAAAAATTCGAATTCCGCGAAAAGAAATTGCGTCGTAAATATCCATATTTTATATACGAATGCCGATTTTTTTTTAATTCTATAATAATTTCTGTTAATCATTAAAACTTTTCGATTAATAATAATAATAATAATAATAATATCGGTTTTTGTAAATTTTAAGAAATTTTTTTTATTGCCGAAATATTTCATTTTTCTCGCGAGATGGCGCTACGAAAGCTAGTTTAATTCGATTGCAAAATTAGAGTCGTTTGGTCAGTTATCATCCAAATAAAAAAAAAAATAGCAGTTTTGAGTGTGGTAAGAAATGTCAATTGATTTTTTTTTCTTCTTTTAAGACGACCCGACCAATAATTGGAGCGAAACTGAGTTGTATAATTACAGTACGTCAAGTTGGTTTCTGTCAGGAGACGTCCAGAGTAAGCGATCGTAAATTGGTTTCAGCATTATCTGTAACGGCTGCTCGGTCTTTTATGATGTCGCATTGCACGTGCCAGAGTTTCTGTCCAATGGCAATCAATTGTTTAAGTCTTATATATTGGGCGCAGCCAACGACTTCTAATCGTAATTGCATCGTCGATGCACGCCAATCGGTTGTTGGTTGTAATGATTGTGTTTGCCATGTTTTTACCTTTAGCTTGTTTTATTGATGGTAACATTTCTGTTAGGTCTTTAATGGCAAATCTCTCTTTCTCATTCCATAGTCGAAATTGAATCTGTTTCAATCAGAACTGGAAACGGATGGAAATACTTCTCTTCCTTCATTTTCTTCTCTCTTTCTCTCACTGTTTCTAGTGTGATGAACGTTTCCGGCTGGATGGAATGTCGGAATGGAAAAAAAAAAAACTGCTAGATTCTTCAATTGAGGCTTCCAAACTGGATTTAGTTATGGTCAATTTTGACGGGAAAATAACGTCGGAAAAACACCCTATATTTTTTTTCCAGTCGATTTTTGTTTTTTGTTTTTTTTTAACAAATTTTAATTCGTTTTCGTTTAATTTAAAAATTTATATAAAGCGGTTTTCTAACTCTTATTTAATTTTCATCGATTAGATTTCATTTAAAGAGGTATCCAGAATGTCAGCTCTCTAAACTATGATTAAACACTTCCATTACGTTCGTTTAGATTTGTTAATTATACTACCGTACATTCAATTAACATCTTACCAACTGCCAAATTATATATAAACTTAAATATATTATTCACTTTCCTCTTATCTGGGATTAAGAATAATCAACTCGTCTAGGAACAAAATAATTATTTAAAAAGGCAAAAGTAGGCTAATTTATTATTCAGACTTCTCTTTGTAGCAGAAACTCTTTAAAACCGAATTTGGCAATTTTAACCGTCTCAAAAAAAAAAAAAAAAAAAAAAAAAAATATATTTAAAAAGAAAAAAATATGACATTTTTTATTTCTTACTTCTTTTTAAACCAAAAAATTTAAACAAACAATTTGTTCATCTTTACCACACTAAAACAAAAAAAAAAAAAAAAAAAATGTTTTTTGCGTTATTTAGCAATTCAAGTGTAACAAGAGAAATATTAAAAAAGAAATTTTTAACTCCATATTGATAATTTTTCAATATTTTTACGAGATTATCAGTGCCCAATATAGTGACATCGTAGTATGGAAAGCCGCGTAGTAACAATTTTATCAAAACTGTTCAAAAGACAGAAAAGCGTATTTTTCTCCGATTACGAGACATATTTTGGATAAAGGCCAATGGTAAAAATTTGGCCTCTATCCAAAAAAAAAAATCCTTTTTAAAACGAATTATTAAAGTGAAGCATGGCGAAATCCCTTTATCGTCTCACAGCAACGTAACTGATCCTTTACAGTTTGCCAGAAAGAAATAATTTATAGGTCTGTGTCACAAGGATATTTTTGCATATTGACTGCCAAACCTATTGATCTCGATCTTGCCGGAAAGAGTTTATAATCGAATTTTCTTTGTCTTGCTCTTTAAACGTTATCGATTCGGTGCCGATTAAAATGCCAGAATAAAAAAAAAAAGGAATTTGTAATAATTACGATTTCGATGGATAATTCTTATATATGTTAATAGATAAACGTAGCTGTCTGACTGGATATCATTTTTGCAATCGAATCACTATATCGATTTCCATAAGTAGGGTATCATTAGAAAGATATAATCCTTGGAGTTATGTGACAGCCAAAATTTTTTTGTCGTTAACAATTTAAAAATCCAATTTTGTAGTTCCTTTAAAAAGATAAAATTTGAAGGTGGCGTTGTAATCAAATAATGGCCGCGATGTAATGATTCCATATACGAGTTCGTAGGGTTTTTTTCATTGATATTTCAGTTCAAGATTTTTGTTCATTTGTATGAGCGTATAATATTTAGTAGGCTCATAATATATTTTTTACAATAGCAAATTAGTTATGTTATATAGAGGTTTTTAAACTGTTTTGCTAAAAACTTCACGGAAACTTGTTCAGCCATTTTATCGAAGAAATTCGACCCTCCTGTCATCATTCTTTGCATCACAATAGCCAGAGAATCGAAGTTAATTAAAATTCGAAGAAAGTTAATTAAAATAATTAAAAATATGTATATACCAATCTCTTTATTCAGATTAATTTCATTGTTAAAATCTTTAAAAAAAAAAAAAATTAACGAAATGACAGCTAGTGACGAGCATTACACCCGATAGTAATTATTGGCGTGTTAAATTCTTATCAAAGAAAGTAGGTATTTTAAATTCGTATTGTTATAATCAATAAAATCGTTTTGATTTAGTTGTATAATCAAAGGTGGTATGTAATAACTCGAATTCTTCAAATTTCCCGATAATTTTGTCAAATCAATATCGTATTCGGTATCGTTACGGAATTGTTTATCGTATTCGAAAATTAAAATTTTTGATCTCTCTCTCTCTTTTCGAGTTTCACCGTAATTCTTTCAATGTTTATTTAATAGTAATAAATATTTTTTTAACTTACGAACTAAAAAATCAGCTTGTTTATCTAGCTTAAGAAAATTTAAGATAGACTGATTTTACCCATGGATAATGATAGTTTTAAATAGAAAACATCAGTTCAGTATATATATATATATACAGTATATGAGGACTTTCGAATCGATTATTAATCATGTAGTTACTTCGAATAATAATAATAATAATAATCACTCCGGTGTAGATTAAAAGTAATGGAGGTATTTTCCGAGAATGACAATCTGTTTGATAACGCAATGGAAATCGATTTCGCGTAAAATCAAATCGTGCAAATTTAATTCCGAATATCGATTATTATTATTATTATTACTTTTCGCGACTTTTATCGATATCGTCGTCGCAAATTTAAATTTCGTCAAGTTGGAGAATCGTACAAATTTGTATCGTTTCTGCTTATCGCCATTAACCGGATTAGTTTTAATCATTAATTTTCAGCAGTCAAGAATGGTTGCGCCTCTGTTAATTGCCGTTAAGATGGATATCAGACAAACCCCAGACATTTCCTCGAGTACCTCTTTTTTTTTTTTAATTTCTATTTATATAAAATCAAGTTTTGTGTATTTATCTTCCTCGTTATATCGTATACAACGAAGGAATAAGATACTCGAACAACTTTAAAATGAACTACTGTGTTTAATTTTGTTTGGAGTGGGGAAATATGCGGAATGTTAAACAAGATAGCCTCTCGCAGTTTAAAGTACTTAACAACTTTTATACGTGATAAAGTTTTCCCGAGTTTTATTGAAGTTGAAATATTTTTTTATCGGCAATAATAATAATGAAATTAGATTCAATAAATTTCCATCTGGAAGTAATAAGAATATCGGGATGAATCTATGAGGGATTTAAATGGCCGGTTGCCAACTGGGGAAAATTTTCTAGCTACTGAATCAAAAGCGGTAAATGACGTCAAAAAGATGGAACCGTACCAATAGGAATACGGTAATTGAAAAATATTCATTTTCTATTATCGAACGGAGAGAGAGAGAACAGTCGTTAAATTTTGGCTGGTAGCCTAAAAATTTACGATGTATAACAACCGTAATAAACAGAACGATCTTATTTTGTTAATGGCGTTTAGCTTGTCAAAAAAAAAATTTTTTTTTCCGTCAGAAATAATTAATGGAAACGACGGACGTTTTTATCATTTTTCAATAAACATCTAGAAGAAGAAGAAAAAAAAATTAGAAAATTTTAATCGGAGAGCAAAGTGCATCATGGCCGACCATTAGATTCGGATAATGATTAGATATTGTAAATGCCGTTATTAAATTTCTGTATTCGATTAGAAAATACAGTAATTCGTACCGTTTGCTACCGAAAAATCTATTTTAACGTTACATCGAATTCATTTTTGATGATGAATTCATTAAAAGTTCGATTCTGTTCCGAAAATTCGATAAGAAGGAATTAAACGAAATTAAATAGTACGAATATTTATTTAAAAAAATAATAATAGTAATAATAATAATATACCGGTTTTGTGGCATTAATTTGCTAATTTAAAGAATCATTTGATAAATTTGAAATATTTTATATTATAAACAAGAAATATTTATGGTCAAAACAACAGGCATTTCAAAAATTTCGCAACCGTATCGGAAACAAGATAGGATTCTAGTTTGACTGCCTCGAGTTTTCTCTGAGCGCGTGCACACATTAATGTCGATGTTAATACATATTAACATCGACTTTATTGAATACAGGCATTAAGGCACGATATAATGTAACTTATTATACATAAAAGCGTCGCATTACGGTCAAACGCGAACACGCGAGGCAGTCAAAGTAGAATCCTACCGAAAACTGTTATAATATAAAGATTACTTTCGGAACGAATGTTGTTTTTTTTTAGGAATTTTTATGGTAACTTCTTTCGGATTAAACGAAAAAAAATTTTCGAATAGCGTAATCATCCCTATCAGAATTAAATTTCAATGAAAATTATTTTTTTTGTGGAATTACGCATTATAAAAACGATAAAATTTGTCAAATTGTTATTCCTTTCTCGATCGATAATTCAGTTTTAAATTTTTTTTTCGGTATTACTTTTATTTCCGAGTTTCAAGATTTTCTAGGTTAAATTCGGTGGAGCCAGAATTATTTTTTTGGTCCTCTTTCCTTTGTAATTGACACTAGCTCTCATTTCTTAGCAACTTGGAGAGGAGTTCTCTCTCAATTAGTGCTCTCTGTTGAGACTGATTGTAGCAGCTGTTACCGTCATCCAAACAAAAGAAGGCCAACGTTTGTTTCTCCCACTTTTGAACTTTACACCCGTTCCGGTATTAAATTCGTCTTTATTATTGACTGAATATGAATTTACGAACGAGTAAATGTCTGCTAACCATCCACCGTATTAACATAACTGGAAAAGTTCCAAAAGACGTTGGCATATGGTGGGCAGACGGCCAAAAAGAAAGTTGAAAGACCTTAAGGGCAAAGTCCATTGTCGAGTGAGAAGTGGACCTTGCCCCCTTAAATTACACGTCGCAATATGATGGCTCGAACTTTATGAATTCCGCTCACGACGTCGAATTTTAAAAAGCGGTTGAAAATTCGTAAATAATAATAATACTGCAAGACCGAAAGAAAATTCTTCTCTGAGTAATTAGACCACATAATGTTGTTGTTGTTGTTGTTATTGAAAATAATTATGCTTAGAAGTGAACTCTGAAAAAATTCAAGAGTGGAATTTTTAAAAGTACAAGTATACAGTACACAAATCTTGAAAACTAATTAAAATATTTTATGTTAAATTAAGGATTTTTATAAAGTAAATTAAAATTTCAAGCTTTTAAACATATAAAATATTTTAAATACATAAAAACACTTAATTTTATAATTAAATACGTGACCATAAATGGTAAATATATTCCTAAATGCGCTTAAACTCGAGTGACGGAATTTAGACAATTATTTTATTAATCTAAATTAAAATGTCACTCATTTTTGTTAATCCCCTACTGCAGTGTTTTTCAAACTGTGGGGCGCGCAAGAATTAACAAAAACATCATTTTTGAAACAAACGAGCGGAAAATAAATACAAATTGGTGTCGAAACGAAAAATGAATCAGCAAAAGGGTTATAAATTTAGTGCATATATCCAAGTATCGAAAATCTTTCTGCTGTATCTGTTTTAAAGACAAAATGTCGATGTGATTTAGTGATTGAAAAAGAATTGCGAGTATGATTTGAGAGAATTTCTGCTGAAAACCAAGCCCACCCATCGCATTAAATATTATGTTGCATTAAACGTGTATTCTATTTTTCGTTTTTTCTTGTAAGATTTATTTAATTGTATTAAAAATTATTACACCATAATAAATATTTTCATATATAAGAACTTTATACAAAATGTGTATATTGCAATATTAAATTATAAGTAGAAAGACTGCCATGAAAACGAGGGGCGTATCAATTTTTTATGAAAAGGGAGCGCAGACACAAAGTTTAGAAACCGCTGCCCTAATGCGATAAATAGGTACAATTGCATACATTTTTGCAAAACCCAGCAAAAATACTACCGATCGATAGAAGGGGGTCGAAACACACAAAATATTCCTAATGAACTAGGGGGTCAAAGATTAATGAGATAAGCTGAGTTTCGCAGTGAATGTGGTTTGGATCTGCTTCGCCTCGCTAAGATATGCAGCGCGACGCGTCCGTTCCAGTGCTCTGCTATCTATGCCACTAGTGAAACTTTCAGCCTCTCTATCTCGTTAACCTTCGACCTCTGTTCCCTAGTACATAAGGGATATTTTGCATATCTCGACCCTCTATCGATCGATACCATTTTTGCTGGGTTTTACAATGTATGCAATTGTATCCAATAAATGTTCGTTTGTCTAAACTGGTAGCTGCTCTCCTATTATTTTATGTTTAATTCACAGATTTAAGCTTATCTCTTTCCATATTTGGAGTGGCGATAAAGTATTATTTCATAATTGTTATAATTTGTAGCGGAAATGAATATAATGTAATTATTATTTAAAGAATTTTCTAACGAGAATTTTCTTTCTTTTTCTTCCATATAGCTTCATTTGCTAATGACGCGAGGAGCGGATTTTAATTACAAAGATGCGGACGGAAGATCAACTTTGTATATTTTGGCGTTGGAAAATAGGTTGGAAATGGCCGACTTTCTATTGACTGCCGGAGCCAACGTGGAAGCTAGAGACTGGGAAGGAAGAACGCCTCTTCACGTTTCGGCGTGGCAAGGACATTACGAAATGGTAGATTTGCTACTTTCTCACGGGGCCAACGTAAATGCCGTCGATAATGATCAAAGGACGGCTCTCCAGTCGGCAGCCTGGCAGGGACATTCTCGTATTGTCCGACTTCTGCTAGAAAGGCAAGGAAATGTCGATCACACGTGTAATCAGGGCGCTACGGCACTGTGCATAGCGGCGCAAGAAGGACACGAAGAGGTAGTTAGGGTCCTGCTGGAATACGGAGCCGATCCGGGCCATGCGGATCATTTCGGACGAAATCCTCTTAGGGTAGCATTAAAAGGGGGACATAATAACGTTATTAAGTTATTAGAGGAATATACGATACAAATTAAGTCCCCAGCGGGACAGAGACCGTGTCCCGCTAGCGCCAGTGCTACATCTTTAACATCGGCAGCGTCGACGGCGGAAACTAAACCGTGTAGCGCCATTTTATATCAGCCAAGTTTTGCTCGCTCACCTCCGAGTTCTCCAGAATCCACCGATAAGAGAAGATCATTTGTTTCTAATCAGTCATCATCCAAATCCTCCAGTAATCTAACAACTTCGACAAAATCTTCGCATCAGGGAACCGAATTACGAGCTACCGGTACTCCGGTTACTTTTACTCAGCAATTGCAACAGTGTACCAGAACCAGAAATCGAGTGAGTAGAATCTTATCGCCACTCAGCGAACCGGTCAGTCCCGTTCCCAGCCCTCCACAATCTCCAGTTTCGGAAATTCAACGTTTATCTCCCGTACGACTAACTAGTCCTCAAGGTCCACCATATTCCACTCACGTTCCTGTCGTAATAGGTAAAATACCGACGTCTCAGACACCAAATCGAAGTCACGTAGCTATAGCTAACAGCAGACCACATCCCGAACCCAACGCTCCCAGACCCCCTCCCGAATCGAGATTCAGAAGAAATGGCATCGTGACAAATCCTAACTACAAAGGTGGTCAGCACGTCAGCATTCAATCCAAACACAGAAGCAACGGTTCTGCCCAACAAGTGAGAAATTCTAATTTAACTCCGAGTTACGAAGACTGTTTATCAACCAATTCTCTTCCGCTTAAGAAGGAAACACCTTTATAATGAACAGTTTGGTGACAATCCTGCCAACCCTTCGGAGGGTTAAATCGATTTTGGGATTACAAGTTATTCTTGCAACCAAGATTGCGTTAGGAAAAAAATAATAATTCATATTGTGCGTTGCTGGCAATCAAATCGTTGACCGGGACGAGGCAGCCAAAAGAAGAAAAAATAATAATAATAAAAATTAAAAAAAAATGTGATGTACAAAGTGCAATGTTTTGTATAATTGTAACTTTAATTCGCAGTAGGTAGTTATAGATTCAACGTTGTGAATTTGCCAAAAAAAAAAAAAAAAAGAGTGATTTCGAATATTCTGCTCTAGATTACACGAAAAGAAAGGTGTTTGCGGATTGGTCAGTTCCGGTAGGATGATTACTTCCTCCATTCGTCGTCGTCCTATTCTCCTTTGTAGATTTATAATCAAATTTGCAGGAAGATTGCCTTATCGTAGAGTGATGTTTACACGTTTCACGTTCTTCAAAAACCGATCGAAATAAACGATTATTATATTATTTCAGATGTTATTGTATTCTTTTAGTCTAAGAAATCTTTATTATTATTTTTTTCTATCCTACTATTTTTTTTTTTTTTTAAGCGAACAATTTTTTATCTCGAGAATCATAACTGTTTAAATAATAACAAAATTCTATCTTTCTCTGGATGGAACGGCAATATAATGATTTTTCCGAGTGTTATTTTTAACTTTCCTTTAAAATCACTCTTTGTGGTTTTAAGTAAAAACAAATTTAGAAAGTTTCCTTCATCCCAACTTCAGTATAGAAGCAGCAAGAATATAAATAAAATCAAAGAAAAAAAATTTATATATATATATATATATTAAAATGATCTGTATCAGATCTTGGTATATAAATTTCGAATCACATCTTTAAATCGGTTTTTATAATCAGGGCCGGCTCTAGGGTGGACGTTGTTCGTCTGCAAAAGTGAAATGGGCATCCCAAACGGCAATTTATAAGAACGACAATTCGAAATGGCGGCCACCTGTAATGCAGGCCCGCTTCCGCCGGCCCCGTTTATAATCATTAAAACTTAAAAATGACATCTTTCATTAGCAGCATTCGCTTATAATGTTGATAGTTTACAAATCGTCTCAAACTAATGCGTGTCGCACTGACAGCGGCGGACCTACAGCTATCGAGGCCCAGAGCGGAAGTCTCCCTAGGGCCCCTCTAATTGGAATGATCACCATACAAAATGTCGACACAAATATAAAACGAACACGGCACATTTATACGTAATCATCCTCCCAGAATACAAAGTCTCTTTTTTATATTCCCACATATAAAAAAGGAACTTTGTATTCTGGAACATATACTGCAGAATATGTGTAGAATACAAGAATACAAAGTATGTACATACAATAAATACATTCTGCAGGTATTCTTGCAGAATGTACATACTACATTACATATACATACATTACAGCAGAATGTAATATGTACATTCTGCTGTAATGTATGTATGTATGTATGTAGGTATGCATGCATTCTGCTATATGCCATTCTGCAAGTATTCTTGCGGAATGTATGTGCAGAATGTATACCTGCACATACATTCCGCACAAGTATTCTTGTATTCTGCACATATACTTAAACCTTAAGGTTCTTCGGAGGCCCTCTCCGCCATTGCGCACTGTAAGTTGGAATTTTAATAATTGAAAAAAAAAAAAAATGCGACTGATAAGAACTAAATTCCAACTGTACATTGTTAAAAACTTAATCATAACATGGTCCATACTATAACAGAACTGAATTATTGCAGAAATCTCAAAAAGATTCCCGATACACCCATTTGACATCTATCCGCAGTAAGACGAATTATCAGGAAATTTGAAAGAACGAAGAATGTAATAGTTGGGGATTGATGAAACAGTAGAAGTGGCGTTAGAAATATGTTTGCTACAGTTCGTGATCGAACTCGGAGTGATCCCGTTAAAGCAATCATGAGATGTGTTGCTAGTGAGAGAGCTTAATCTGTCAGTGATGAGATAAAGAAAAAATAGAAGACCATAATACAAGGTATAAGGATAAAATAGCAGAATTAAGTTGTCATCAATCTTCGCAGCTCGTGCGCTACTACTTGCTTAAGTTCTTGTTATGTACCCAACTAGGCATATATGCGGTATTGCATTTCTTCGCGGGATAAACTCCTATAGATTTATAGGTATCTACTCGGGGAATTTCTACATCTGTTAAGATGAATTACACGTGTTTCTCTTCTTTCAAATTCCAGCAGTACGTGTGTGATATATCTATTTTAGAAAGATATTCGACATCTTTATCTTAACACAGTTTTAACTGACAAACGTGGAAATAAATATTTCGAATCTTAGATTAAAAGATCTACAGTGCAAAAAAAATTTGAGAGATGATTTAATAGATAAATAGAGAAGTTATATAAACTTAATACAGATTTTATTTTGTAAAAAGTTGTTTAACGCGATATTTTATTTGCAGCTAAAAATTATTGGAGCGTTGGATTTTTTTTTTTTTTTTTTTTTTAATTATCGAATAAACTTCATTCACAATAGGCTATACGATTTTAAGAAAACGTTCCTCGTTTTAGAGATAACAAGTATTTATTACTCGAAGTTGGCTGTAAACGATGTTTAACTACTTTTTGGTATTTTTTGATCGTTACCCATTTCTTAATACTGTGTAAATCGTCGATGACATCGGACGTTATGGCCAAAAAACTGTTCATTTTTGAACGGATTTTAAAAGGAATGCATCAAAATAATCGACTGCCGCTTTATTAATTCAGTAATATCGCGTGTTATTTATTTTTAATTAAAAAATTATACGCGATACGGTTGCGATAATTCCCAAAATGCGATATTTTAATCCTATTTAATTCGAAAATGAAATCTGTTTTGTATATCCGCTCATATTCTCAACACGTTTGATATCTGTATCGAGCGCGTGAATGATATCGAATCAGATATTTTTTTGTAAAATATTTTCACACCAAATATTTCGAGTTAAATCGAATTTTATCATATTTGATTATAGGAAAAGGATATAATAAATATTTGAAAGGCTTATACCAAAGATGGGCCAACTACAGTCCGCGTTCTGTGCACAGGTGTAAGACTTTTTAAAAACTTTACCATAAAAATGTTTAATTATTTTGCTTATTTATATAATTTATTAAGGTTTTGTAGCCGCTGTAAAAAAAAAAAAAATTCTGGAGTTTGCTCCACTCGACTTTCCGATACGATTTTGAGTATGTAACTTATATTGGAGGTAATGGCGAAAATTTGTTGAAAATAGAATGTCAGTTTCCGGCATGATCGCCATACTTGAGTATCTCGGTTATCGGAAAGTAAAAACATTTTTTTTACATGCAGCCAGCTAGAGATCTTACAGAAGTCCATGTGGCCCGCCTTCAAAAAAGTTTGCTCACCCCTGGCTTATACGATTCGAATTCGATGCATCACCGATAGATTATCATAGCAAAATACAGTGGACTCTCGATTTTACGGACTCCCAAAAAAAGCTCGTAAATGGGAATGGCATTAATTAACATTAGGGACATTTGGGACCAACTAAATAGTTCGTAAATTTGAGATTCGTAAAAACGCGAGTCCACTGTATCAAATAACTCTATTTCGAATCCAATGTTGTTCTGTGATTTTTTGAACATTCCTACATAAATTTTTCATACATTTCGGAAAGAAATGCGAAAAAAAAAATAAAAAAATACACAGTAAAAAATTGGTAAGCAGAGTCTGTTTTGGTATATTGTGTTTTCATACTTTG
This sequence comes from Androctonus mauritanicus, assembly GCA_011317285.2. Lineage (NCBI taxonomy): Eukaryota > Metazoa > Arthropoda > Arachnida > Scorpiones > Buthidae > Androctonus > Androctonus mauritanicus. The sequence continues at coordinate 1,979 of WUQG02430052.1, read as the reverse complement.
ATTTTTGAACGGTGTTTGATTTCGCCATAGCAACGCCACGTTTCCAGAACTGACATTTTGTTACCTTGTTACAATAATTTCAATAAACGTTTCCGGTCGCAATTTGAAGAGCGTGATTGTTCGAATTTGAACGAATATATATTGTTTTCGCAAAATGTTTCCGCGAACGACTGATAACAAAAACAAAATAGAGAATCTCGTTCTCTTTTTTTTTTTTATCCTTGTTTAATTTAGGACGAACGATAAGTTTCTTTCGATACTTAAAAAAACAAAAAAAAAAAAAAAAAAAAGTTATTCGTTCATTGATAAGAGGTAGCGAGAAACTCGGACCGTGATTGTTTGACTTTCGATGTTCCATTTCCGACTAGTCAGTCATCAAACAACCATTGTTAAAGTCTAAAGACCGTACGCAAGAAGTTTACCTATATCGATCAAAAGGCGTTTGATGTAACATGCTTTAGCTTTTTAATCCCGTCCTTTTATATATAGAAAGTTTACAAAATTACTTTATATCTGTTTTATTTCCGCATCAATTTTAAAAGATTTTTAAAAAGATTATTTAGTTGAAATAAATGTAATTAAATCGGAGATCATAATTGATAATGACAACCGATATGGTAATGAATTTAAATGTCGTAATGTGTGGACTTGTGACTTTAAACTGATTTGTCGATAGGTTCAGTTAGTTACGTTTAAAATTTTGACGCTGGCCAATCGTCGATGCGTGCGTTGCGCAACGCCACGATTCGATTGTGTGGCCATAACGCATCGAACGCGTTGCGCGATACAACGAATGCAGCCTTTAATTTTTTTTCGTTCTTTACGTTAATGAAAAAATACGCATTCTTGTATTATTAATCATGTCTTCTTCAAATTTGTTTCAATTAATAATTGTTGATGCGTGCGTTGCGCGACGCGACGATCGATTAAGTGGCGTTAACGCATCGAACGCATTGCAATGAATGCACTATTTCATCATTTTTTGTTCTTACGTTGTTACAAAATATTAATATATATATACGCATTCTCGTATTATTAATCATGCCTTCTTCAAATTTATTTCAATTAAATAATCGTTGATGCGTTCGTTGCGCGACGCGATGATTCGATTAGGTGACGCTAACATATCGAACGCGTTGCGCGGTACGAATACAGTATTTAATCATTTTTTTTTTGTTCTCTACATTATTACAAAATATTAATAAATACGCATTCTTGTACTTACCCGTATTATTAATCATGTCTTCTTGAAAGAAATTTATTTCAATTAAATAAATACGGGTTACGTAAATATTGCGTTTTTTTAAGCGAAAAAAAAAGCGTTATGGAGTTTGTACTTATCGAATTGAAATTATAGTCTGTAAACAAGGTTATTTCTTACCTCATTACATAAAAAAGTTTACGAGATTTTTCTCGAAACGGCTCCATTTTCGGAAAAAGATGGGTCCAAAAGCTAAAATATATATATCATTGGTTGGTTGAAAGGTACTGTATAACTGAAAAATAAATTAACTTATAAAATTTCAAAAATAGATCTTTTTGAAATTCATGTTTCACTAGCGATTCGAATATCGAAATCCTTTTTTTACATGGTTTGCAGGAATAAAGATTTTTGTTTAATCAGTGCATATTTATTACGGAGTTTGTACTTTCTGAATTAAAATTTATTTCGATTAAATAATCGTTAATGCGTGCGTTGCGCCAAGCGATGATTCGAAATTCGCGTAGAGCATCGAACGTGTTGCGCGATATAATGAATGCACAATTAATGAGTTCATACGTATTTTCTTATCTATCATGCAAATTTTCTTATCTATTCTTATCTATGTATATGCAAAACATGCCGTGACTGGTTGACAAGAAAAAATAATTAGATTTTAGCCTTTCATATAATGATTAGAAATATATACAGGGTGAAGAAAAATGTCATCGGAAAATTTATGTACTGATAGGGAGCCTCGAAACAAGTCGAAAATGAC
>WUQG02430041.1:0-14424 GCA_011317285.2 Androctonus mauritanicus | reverse complement strand
ACTCTCCCCTAAATAATTTTTTCTCCATAATATTTTAAAGAGTATTAATTTATTCAAAAATGATATCATAATAACTCTCTCTCTCTCTCTCTCTCTCTCTCTCTCTCTCTCTCTCTCTCTCTCTCTATTTTTCTTTCTGTTTTCTGAATTTTCTTCTTATAACTTATTCGATTTTTAGATTTTCACAGAAATATTTTTCTCCATAATTTTCACTGTAATGCTCTTTTTTATTGCATGAATATCAATAAAAAAATATTCAATGGTAATTTAATTTGTTCAGGGAAATAAATTCTTAATTATTTACTATATTTATATTAAAGACTACTTGTTGTATTTATTAGACTACTTAGCTAGTAGTCTAGATCATATTTAAAAGTTTCTCAGATTGTTTTTATTAATAATTTTACAAAAACTGCAAATATAATATTATTTACACTTTTATATTAATAATTTATAGGGCAAATAATTTTTAAATCCTTTACGAGAAAAATTATTTTTATTTTTAAAATTATACTATAAATTAAATCTACTACTACATAATTTTCTTCAAATAACTGTCTTTAGATAAAAACATTATCAAATAAATTGCTTAAATAAGTAAAAAGGAGAATATTTTTCCAGTAATTATGAATAAACTTCTAAATTATGTGGGTTTATATACCATTTTCTCAACAATTGCTTGGAAATAAAGACAACAGAAATTCCACAAACTAATCCTTTAATTTTTCTGTTTTCCATTGAAAATTAAATTAACTAAACAGTAGAAACCCGCATAATTTACAGTTTTATTTACATTTGCAGTACACTAAATGTTGTTGTTCCTTATTTATGCTAATCAAGATTAAAAGTATAAATTTTTGAAGCTGCATTTTACAAAAATTGGCGAATCGTTGTTTATTCGTCGATTATTAAGAGTATTAATCATAAACCAACTTATATTTTGTGGGATCATTATTTATTATTCAACAACAAGCCTCTTAATTTTGTTGATGATATGTTATCTTGATACAAGATGGTGCCGGTTAGAAACATTAAAAAGCCGATAATTCTGAAAATATCTGTATCAATAAATTATAGTCAATGAAAGATTTATATATCATATATGCTAATAGTCAAATGTGCTTGCCGGCTGGATGGCTGGCTGGATGTCCCTTTTCTGTTGAACTACCGTACTGATTTTTATAAACTGGGTATCTTTAGAAAGATATAATTTCTGGATGTCTGCCACAGCCAAAATTATTTGTTGTTATTAATAATTTAAAAATCAAAGAATAAAAATTACATTGAAATTTTAGTTTCTCTAAAAAGATAGAATTCGCAGATGGCGCTGCAACGCAATAATGGATGCCATTTTACGATTCCCTCTTGGATTCTGTTAAGGATGTTTAAGATTCCTTACACGAGTTCGGAGGTATTTTTCGTCGTTATCTACAGTTTTATAAGATTAAATCACAAGATTGTACTTCCGCTCATTTATATGAGCGGGTAATTTCTAATATATATTACAATACTTCCTTTTATAGTTAATTTTCATGTTGGAGTGACTGCTAGGCAGTTGGAAAATATCTCAAGAACAAAACGTCGCAGAACATTCAAATTTTAGGCGATCATTTCTTTTTATTCTAGCTATATGACAATTAATTTTGATGTTTATACTTGATCCCCTTTAATTAAAAATAGACAATGTTCGAAACTATAACGTAGGTAATGCTTTTAACGAGAAAACTAACGTTATAATGAAATATTTTTGTTTAAAAAATGAATATAACATTAATTTCCTCGTTAAAAGCATCATCTGAGTTTTATCATTTTCCATTAAAACTAAACATTTTTTTTTTCCCCTGAACTGACTTTAGCAATTTATTAATTTAAATTTACTTTTGGAATTATTTTTTCTACATGGCTGCTTTCTAAAATCTTCTTAAATTAAATAAATTACAAAATTTTAAATTTATTAGTTTGAACTGATTAAACAAACTTTATTTTATTCTCGTTTCTTAATAGAAAAAAAAATTAATACAGTACTTAAGAAATTAAAATATTTCAAGAAATATTTATTAGATTATAAATTATTTTATTTTATTTTTATCTTTAGCATGACAGTACTGGTTGTGAGATACAAATTTACAATGTATAACTATATTTATTCTGTTATGTAAAGTAACCAAATAAATTTTTCTTTATGTCGTAAAATGATCCTCTTATCACAGTTCTTTATAGTGAAAACTCAATGATAATAAAATTCTTAAATCTAGAAAGAATTGATATTCTTACTTGATAAATTTATTGTTTCTGCTGCGAATTTTTTTTTTTTTTTTTCAAAACTTCTTTAAATATGAAGAAACATTCTATCATTTCTAACAGCATTAAAAAATGAAGATATCTGTTATTTTATCATTCTTATATACTTGAATTGATGTTTATAATCTTTTTTTAATGATTTTTTCATCTAAACTTAATCATCATCGCATTATTCTTATTGTTTTATTGCATTTGTTTTCTATATTAGTTCATTAATATTTTTTCTTTTAATCTATGTTATAGATTAAAAAGTTGCAGAGAGTTTTCAGTGTTCATTTCTACATTTTCACTTAAAATTTTCACTGTTAAGTTTATTAAAAAATCGAATATTTTCTTTTATTAACTAATTAGAAATGCATATTTGCTCTTTTGAATAATTAATTTGCTTCAAAGACAATCTTAAATATTGCGAAAACGAATTTTTCTAATTAGTTTATAAGCTATTTTTAATAATCCCTACTTGACGTCACGAATTTTGTGCAATAATGCTCATGAATTGTATAAGTAAAAATTTTCTTCGATTATTTTTAATGCATTTTCATTCATAATAGCAAAAGAAACGATGCTAGCCATACACGCGATGAGTTTCGAATTATATTTGCTTAAAACAAGTTGTGAAAGAATCCATAACACGTCACGCGTGAGAGGAATTTTCTCGACACGCTAAACGTTTGCGTTAAATAGCATCCTTTTGCAAACGACACGTTTGCGCTTCGAATAATCCGGTTTTGCAAGTAAATTTCTTTCGAATAAGTAGAATTTGTGAAACATCTTTAAATCATCTCATCTACGTTACCTATCACATCAAACTGATCTCGAACCTGATCTATATATTCATATTTCCAATTAATGCAAAAATTATGTTTTTAATCACAATTCAGTATAAAGAAAAGTAAAAAAAATTATCTAAACTTATTTATTATTTTATGACTGGAATCGTGATAAGTTCCATTCTGGACATAAGCTAATTATCAGATAAGAGTAAGTTTACTTCATATTAAACTGAAAAAAATGATTTTTTAATATAAAATACACTGATTAGTCTTGCGTATTTTAAAATATTGGACTGGTTTACAATAATGAAAGAAATTTGATAAAATATCAATAAAATACTTTTATCAAAAACATCATGTTTCGGAATAGCTTAAAGAACGTAGCGAAAATGTTCATATGTATAGAAAACTCTGCTTAAAATTACAGATATGTGATAAGTAAAAAATTTAATTCTTTCAGCAATTAGTACAAGAATAGTTTTAGTCATAAGCGTGATAATATATCAATTCATCTCAAAACTAATTTCGTTTTTATACTGTACTTATTCAAACGTGTTTCGACTTGTCTAAACGTGAATTTTTAAAGATTTATAAATATTATTAAGCTGAGGTGGCCTTATTCTATAGAATATATACTTAATTAAAGTAGCAAGTGATTTATCTATTATATCCTTTCAAAACTTAATACTAAAAACGACAGTACTTTTGAGATGACCCGATAGATATCAGACTAGAAGTTTTTCTTTTAATGTTCTACTCGGAAATTTTCTCTCTTTAATAGTTTTTCTTTTAATTAATTCCATTAGAAAGATATCTAAAAAAAAGAAAATAATATTCTAGCCATCGTTATCGATATTCTTTTTCTATTTTGATGCTATGTTACGTTAAAATTTCACTTTTATGTTAGATCAACATACGGAAGATTAAAATTAGCGATAATGTACGTAATTCACATTATTATTGGCTGCCAATTATTTGAATACGTAAATAAAAACGGAATAATCCGATTTATAAAGAACAAATACGGGATCAAAACATTAATTGCGTTCAAGTTAGATAAATGCTATTAATTAATTACGTGGCGCCATCTCTCGATAAAATTATCAAATCAAAAATTTATTATCCGGATTATATTCATTTATTTAATTAAAATATTTACTAACATAATTATTAATTAAGAAATTCGGAATTTTATGAATTTTATTTATATTCTATATAATATTCAGTAGAGTTCAAACAGATTAAATAATTATTTTATAGATAATATCAAATTTAATAGTGATTTAGGAATTTATAAATGAATTGAATAATCCATATGAATAATGAATTTGTTTTCTTTGTTTTAATATTTAAAGCTTAAGTGTTTTAAAGAAAATATTACTTTACTTATAATACTTATGTTTAGAAATCTATGTGATAGTTTGTACTATAATTAATGAATTTTTCTATGAAAATTATTTTTATATTCTTTAATAATTATCATGAAAAAATTCGGAATGTTTGAAAGCATGAAGGATCTTTTATAGTTATAGAAAAGTCATACAGGAAACATGAAAGATATATGATCTTTCATAAAGCAATTATTGTCTTGGTTATAAAATTTGAAGACATTATGTCGATTATAATCCTTTATATTGAGGATTATCCTATTAAAATTTATCTAAAGATTATTGGTTTCATATAGGAGAATTATGTAAGAGGATTATCACATACGAAAATTTATAAATGGATCAAATTCCGAGATTAATCAATTTATCTTCTATTGGATGGTAAAAAATAAAGTAGAAAAATCGCATTAAAAACTATAATCCGTTTATGTGTTTCTGTAACTATAAAAAACAAAAAAAAGAGAGATTTCTTTTTGCCATTATAGCAAAAATTGTATTTAACAGAAAGTAGTAATGTTCCCAAGAAAGAAACAATATTTTGTAATGGATAAAATACAGAAACTTAAAAAAAAAAGAAAAGGTCGGCATTTAAAAGTCAGAAATTCACGATTCCAATGCAGATAGAAAAAAATAATTTCGGAGTTTAAAAGGAATATTTTGACACCTCTCTCTTAACACGATTTCTAATTGATCGTTAAACAAAGATGCTGCTAGCTTGATGACGTAATATCTGAGTAAGTTTGAAAGAAGAAGCCATCCATAACCGGGCAGATGGTTGTCGTTTCTACGTTTGCTTCTTCAGTGATTTGTATAGATAAAGCTGTTTAACTGTAGCGGTACAAGCGCCATCAGGATTGATGGAAACTTAGTTTGGCGATTTAGAGTCGCCAGCAACTAAAACTCAACTTTATTCAGTAGTAGGTACGGTTACCACAGTAAACAACCTCTAGACACATTGAAACTTTTATAAATATCCATACATAAAATATTTTTATATTTCAACAACTTTTTCAGATGCCACTTTCCTTAAATGCCCAATAAATAACTTTGAAACAAGTCATGCAAAATTTAATACGTTGAAAGATATATGAAGCAAAATCTATTATTGCTGAATTAAGTTATATATTCTATTGTATGAAAATAAAAACTAAATGCTTAAAATTTATTTATGTATTAAAAAAACAAAACTTATCACGCATACAGAAAGTAGATTTTTTTTAATATTAAAACTTAATTCTATATCATAAAGAAAATCTTGTCAATGAATAATTTATTAAAATATCAAATATTTGATATGTATGTATGTATATATATATATATATATATAAATTTACTTTCTGTTAGTAAAATATCATCTTATAAATAAGATTCTTTCCCTATTTTTCTCCTAAAGAAAATTCGATATTTTATCAAAATATCTTAAATATAATAATATATTATTAAATATAAATCTTCAATTCTATATTTAAATCCATACACCGTGCAAAAATCACTTAAAAGTTTTTTTTTTATTTAATAATTTCATATTTTATGATGTCGTAAAAGTTTTATAGGAATTCTTCGATCTCGAAAGTTAGCCATAAAAATCTAAAATTACATCTAGAAGGAAGACATATTTATATAACAAGAAATTTTTATAAAACTATTGAATATTGAATAAAACTTTTTAATGAACACATAGACAAATTTATTGATAATTAATGATAGTTAAATAATGTTAACAAATTATTATTTTATAGAAAAAAAAATAATATTGTCAATTTTTTCAAGAAAAATGTATTTTAGTTGTTACTTCTTCGCTTGAGTTTTATAAACCATTGTTGCTTTATATCCTAATAAAAACAATATATATTATGGAAATTTAAACGATATATTTTTCAAAATATGTGAAATTATAGGTTTTTTTTTCTTACATAAAAATTTATAACATTATTTTATTATTGATTTTTTTCTGAAGAATAAATAAAAGGATTAAAGTCATAACATCGATCCGGTTTATCTTGTATATAATTTTTTTATTGCAATTATTTCTGAATTTTCGTGTTTCTTCTGCCATCTTGAGGACGTTTTCAATACTATTAATAATTTTGAATTTTTTTCAATATCATTTCTACAGTAATGTGACGAATTTTTTCTTTGCATAAATATATTTCTACTATTTATTCAAATGCAAACAATTAATTAATTATAATTTTGTTTGCATAATTCGTGCTTAAAATTTTTTATTTATTATTATAATTATGTTTTAAAATAATAATTTTAAAATAATGATTAAAACATAATTAGGAAAGGTGTATTTTCGGATGTTAAAAAGCATTCGAAAATAGTTCTTATTCTTGCCAGCAGATGGAAGCAACTTAACTGTTTGGTAACTTTCGCTATCGATAAATATTAATAAATAAAATATATATTTTTTTTAATAATTTTATATAAAATAAAATTATTTATAAATATTTGGAAGTTTTAATTAATATTGTTTTTTATTTTCGTACTTTTTTTGTATAACAGAACATATTATAATGCACACTAAACGTGTTATAAGACTACAGAGTAAAAACAATTTTAGTAATAGTAAACAACCAATTTTTTACAGATAAAATTACACTTTTAGTGGAAGAAAAAATAATTTTTTAATGCAAAAATAATTAAATTCTGTAGTAAGAATTTAAATTTAAAAATGTAAAGCTACATAACTGCATGAAAACAATTTTTATTCTGTAGAATTTTCTTTCGGAGGCTTGAAAGATACATCCAAAATTATGGTATAAAATTTTTATGTAGAATTCCTTTATGTATAAAATTATTACTAATATAATATAGTGATTGCAAAAAATTTCTGGAAGCTAATTTGAAAAAGAAAATTGAAGATTTTGTTGCTTAATTCATATTCTTAATTTTTTGTAGAGTTTGAACTCCTTTAAATACAGTTTTATTAAATATTATCCAGACTGTACTTTACTCTAGACTTTCTTCAATATCTCCAATACAACAATAATAAATTTGAAAACTTTTAAAGAAAGTCATCCATGGCAATTTTCCAACAATAAAAAAGATACTGTCAAAGTTCGAAAGGCACTTCAGTGTTTAGTGAGTAAAAGAGATCAAGGGCATTATCTTTAACGTCAAAACATCATTATGATTAACACGAAATGATAGATTAAAATTTTTGAGCAAACAACTTCAGATTTTTTAACAAGTTCGCATTAAATGTTTTCTTAACTTTATAATGTCGTTAGAAAATAAACATGCCAATAATTAAATTTCTTAAAGTCATTTTTTTTTTTTACTATTTTTTTAAAAATCAAATTAGAAGAAAATGTCATTTTGTAAGACGGGAATATTTTTCTTCTAATTTAATAAAAATAAATAAAATAAATTTAGAAATTTAATATTTAAAATTATATATATAAGTTGATAAATTTACGTCAGTGAGAGAGAGAGAGCATCGATAGGAGATAGTTTTCTGGCATCTGCTACCCAGAATATTTGTCTGTTTTAAACCTAAAATATGTCTGCATATGTCATCTGTCCAAAACAAATGTGGCTCTCAAAAAGACATCAATGTCAGTTTAAGATTTTTAGATAGCAAATTGAATAAAGTGAACTATTGTGCAGTAGACATACATTAATCGATAAGCTGTAATATTTTGGCTGTTAAGTGTCATTAATGATGAATGACTATACATATCGTTGTCAATATGGATATACTATTTATTGATATTCTTGTAGAGTTAGATAAATGGATATAGATTCATGTCGTGTAGCAAGATATACGTATCATAAAGTAGACTGAAAACTTATTTTTCTGTTTGCTTTTACTTTTCCGTATATTTATGACCACTCTACTTAAAATTTTAAACATAAATATTGATTTTTATGCAAAATTAAACTGATGTACATTCTCTTAAATCTATTATTCAACAAAGTTCTGTTCAAAATTTGGTCAAAGATTTTTCTCTTCAATAATTCATAAAGTTTTAAGGAATGAGCATCTTCAGACATTTAAAGAAGCTTAATTAATTGAGAATTTTTAATGAAAACAATTTTTAAAAATTTATTAGAAATTGCTATGTTAGAAAGTAAAATATTTAGAAAATTTTTTGCTGTAGTTGTGTTTCGGAAGATGAAAATATTTAGAAAATTAATAATAAATTGGCATCTGAATAAAAAAAAAAATATTTCGACAACAAATTTCTAAGGAGCATTAGCAATTATTTTAATTATCTTTTTTACTAATTCATGAATTGCAGAAGGTGGTTATAATAAAAGTTTCCATATTCAGAGCTCTCTATAGCGCTAGCATTAAGTGGAAGTGCACCATAATTTGTACATACCGTTCAAAGGAAGGGGAGAAGAATTTTAACTCCAAAAGCCTCCGATAGGAGAAATATGGCACTGTGCAACAGGAAATACACGGTAAAAACATTAAAAATAAATAATTAAGAAAATTAAAATGAAATTTAAAATTTTTATTTTTATCCTTTGCAAAAATTGAGAGAGAGTCTGAACAGCCCTAAAAGTTTTTCAATTTTAGAAATAAAAAGAAAATAAGATACCTAACGGAGAATATTTACATAAATTGCTTTTTCCCATCAGTGGATAGCTATAAACGCAAGCATTGCAAGCAAATTCATTAAAATTACAATACTATAGAAAAAGTATCTCATTCTGCCTGATAGTATTTTAATTGTTAAATTATTCTACGTTAACGATGCAATCAGGAGCTACTTTACTTGAATTTAGGCTCTTAAAAATATTCACAAAGGTCTTTCTTTACTACTTAAAATTAGATAATGATTAAACATTTTGAGGAGACTGGATCCTTTCTTGTTAACGCTGGGAGAAGAGAGTCTGTTTCACCTCAGGTAACAGTAAAATTCGCTACTGCTATCATGGACTCATCCATGAACGATACAAGTGAACCAATCAGTTCATGAGGAAAAAGTGAGATAGTTAAATATTCAATATTCCACTGTGAAGAAAATTTTTCGGAAAGTTAATTACTTTTATTCTTACAGACTCATTCATTAGTAGAAACTGCTAAGAGATGATCCCGAAAAAAGAATGACGTTTGCTCTAACGTTTTTGGCCAGAATGGACATTTTTGGGAAGATGAATACTTATTTTTCTCTCGATGAGACAGTCAATATTCAATATTGCTAATTGGGGTTTCTGAAGTCCATATGTTATTCAATAAATTCCCATGCACTCGCCTAAAAATCACTATCTGATGTGGTTTCATATTAAATTTCATTCTTTGGCCATGTCTTTTGAGGAATTATAGTTAGCAGGTGCAGTAACCTCTTCTGTTACAGCAAAAATATATCTTCCATACTACGTAGCTTCGTAACTTCGAAAATGTAGCTTGAATGAAACAGTTTTCATGTAAGATGACATTTTTCCTCATATTATATACAATGCAGCAGTTTTTACAAGATGCACTGAAGAAAAATTAATTAGTCGCTATTTCCTATGGCAAGGTCATATATTTATATATTATTAATATTTAAATTATTTTAATGTAAAAACATGAATTATATTTATTATTAACATAAAATGATTGCTAAATTATTAGTATTTAATAAATATAGATATCACAATAAATCAATATAATAAAAAGGCAATGTGAAACGATATAAATCACAATATCTAAAGTATAATTTCATAAAAAAATATTTGTCGTTTAATTCGAACATCCTATCTTATATTTGATCAAATATTTGTGTTATCATAATCATCAAACATTAAACAATGGAAATATTAAAATAACATTTAACGAATTTTCATATATCTAAATTCAAACAGTATATTTTCATTAGAAATTCACTTGAAAGTAAATCTAAAACTTGATTTTCCCATAATTGAAAAAAATGTCTGCTTAAAACTACTGTATTTAATAACTTATGAGAATTTATTAATTAAAATCCAATAATACATATTCTGATTTTGTTCGTTCGTTTGTCTATTGTCATCACGAAGTATCTTGATGAGAAATCACGATATCTTACGTGATATCTTAGATATATGTACATAAAAATCTAATTTTTAATTCTATTCTGAGATGGAAACTACATAATTTTGACATAATTCATAATAAAATCGAGACTCATTACAGAAATTCAAATTTAGTTAAATCAGGTGCTCCTCTAGTTACAACAATCGTACTTACGAATATGAAATTTCAAAAGCTCTTCTATAATTTTGAGTAATATGATACAAAATGTTCTAGCAACCAATGTAATGCAAAATTAAAGAATTAGTTAATATATTATAGCAGTATTTCAAGATGGCAGCGATTACACCAAATATTTCTCGCTTTATATTCGAAACTTTTCATTAAAAATCTGTGAAATAAGAAACATTTAATTGTTCCAATTGTAAAATGTATAACAATATACAGTATATAAAGTTATTTCAATAATTTTTTAGTCAGAATAACAGCAGTATCCGAATTGAATTGTTCGTAATTCGAGTTGCCCGATACGAACAAAACCTACACACAAATTATGTTCCTAACAAGAGGAAAGCCTATATTTGAAAAAAACTACAGTTGCATAGAAAATAAATAACAAGTCTATGTAGAAACAATTATATTTTGTTGTTCAAGATATTTTTGCCTACGTAATTTTCTAGTTTATTTTCTAGACTTTGTAAGAACTAGTCTTTTCTTAAAATTATTGTATTTTTTTTTCTGTATTTTATCTTATTTATATTTTTATCAACTAGAAAATTCTCCTTAACAATTTTTTTTAAAATTATATAGATATAATAATGAAAATAATTTATGGTCTCAGGACTTTTGTTTAGTTAAATTATTAAATAACACAGTTTTTCAAATGAGACAATAATTTTATCATTAATAATGAAATATTTGTTTTTTTTCTATTTATTTAGATAAATATTTGTTTTATCTAATTTACTCTGAAGATTTTCTATAAGTATATACTGCATACATAACCTCGAATTCAAGAAAGCATTTGAAACTTGGAGAATCAGAAAGGTTGTAATGAAAACATTGTGAATCAATTGCATATTTTGTTTTAATTTAAAATTTTATTTTATTTTTTGACATAAATATTGTATGCCTACTCTAAAATATGCACATATTTCTAAATATAGATCCAAGCTTTAAAGCCCATTATATAATTCGATTAAATTGCAAAGTATGATGTAGTATGATGAATTTTAAAATTTTGAAGTAATTTGAAAAATAATTGTATATTTTCGAATGTTATTCTGAATTATCGCTGATAAAAGACTTTATAATCTGCAGGTAACTATTTCATGTGATATTCAATCTTGAAAAATCCGGAATCGATTTCTATATTTCTCAGATTTTTATAAAAGATTCGAATTAATCAATTGATCCTCATTATGCTTTGTTTCATCCATAGATCTTATCATATGGATATGAACAATATGTTTTGGAATGTGGACTGACTTCACATTTTAGTATTTAACAAATTAAAAAACAGTTAAAATTAACAAAGTTCATATGTGAAACTATTTGGTTGAATAGCGAATATCTGAGTCTTTCACTTTTAAGTATATTTATTGAAAATAAAGTCATATTTTTATTTTCAATATTTTCTCACTTTTTCATAAAAAATATCGAACCGACTACCTACAAGTTTAGAATTTTCAAGGCAGCATTTAGTAACTAATTTTAAAAATCGGAAACACACTCTTCAATTCGCCATATTGCAAAATGGATTGATATCTGATTGAACGCTTTGAAATCGATATATTTTCACGATAAAAATTTATATCAAATGATTTTAAATATATATTTACATCAATTTTATTGAAATTTTGTCCAATCCATTGTATATTTATTGTATATTGATAAACGATGAATTTTACAAGAGTTCTTCTAAAGTTGATATTGCTTATAATAGAAATATTTTTCAGAATTTTAATAAAAAAAAGATGAAAATATGCCACAGATTATAGTATCTTGAGTTCTTCTCCATCTCAGAAAGTTTAAATATGGGGTCTCTGATATTTTATGCATGCATTAAGAATAACAACAGAATGAAGAAGCGTTTACTCAGCATTCGTTGCCCTGAAGAAAAGATCTTCGCCTTTCATTCAACGCAACGAATGCTACGAAGATACGCTAATCTTGAGAATAGGATTATAGTGTCATTTCACATTGTCAACTAATCATGTTTTAAGACATATGACTTCCATCAGAAAAATTGGAAATCGATTCCGGTTCTCATGCCTCTAGAATTTTTTCCAAGAATCTCATCGATTCAACTTTATTTGTTTACCTTTATGAAAAGTAATTTGCTTAAGCACTAAAAGGGCTCATGGCTTAGTATTTGACAAAATTCTGTAAGGATGAGGGCAAAATTCACTCATCTTCTCGTTCCTACATTGTAAGAGATGAAAAAAGCGTGTCTTCTATTTTTTATTGGTGATCTGACGTTTCTTTCTTATTCATGATTTTTATTTCGTCCTTCACTCTAAGAGAAAAAGTATTCGGTTTTATTAGACAGAAATTTCGATTTATTCTTTCTAATGTCATATTATGTATTCCATGATATTTCAACGAAAGTGGCGGATGCTAAATATAATATCTATTTATCTAATGGTTCAAGATCGTTACAGATACTTAAAGAAATTTGCAACATCCTATAATTTCTTTCAGAAAGTTTTAGCCCATTCAACTTTCATTTTTTATCCGAAGAATCATATTTTTATTCAAATTAATATTGTTATTCCCCTAAAATAAGCATATATTATTAAAAAAAAATTGATGCTAATTTTTAAAAATATCTTTGTTTATAAATTTCAATTATTTTCAATTTTTATAAAATATTTTTCTGAAATTCTGCGAAATACAATTGCAATGCATTCATTATTGCCTCTTTCTTACGAATTCAAAATCATCAATGAATTTAATTAATTTTGTGCTAAATTAATTAATATCAAAGATTAATCGAATTATCAGGTTAGATTTAAAATTTTTAAAATTTGTATACTTCGAAAGAAATTGTGAAAAACACTAATTTTCTATTGAAGATAAAATTTATCGCAGTCGTATAGATTTATTATGACTTGCCGAACAAATGTTTATTAGATATATATTTTAAATATTTATATATTAATTCATTATAATGATTTTTACTTAAGGATATATGAAAGCAATCTAATTTATTCCGTGTTTATTAAATTTATTTAGATGTGTTGTCAGTTAAAGCGGAATTTGCTTCGTTTTTTGATGTAAAAGTCAAGTCTGGCATTATATTATTAACTTAAATAAATAAATTAAACCTATATGTAAATTTGCTACGATTTGGAAAAATAATTAAAAATGTACTATACTATATCTAATACTGTATATCTTATTCATATTTCAATACCAGCGATTCTCAAAATGTGTAGATGTATATCATTACTTCGGTACGGTACCAGTACTTCATATGATAAACTTCTACTAGTGCATCTGGTCATATATATTAAAATATACAAGTCCTTTGTGATGGTTCCTTTGTTAATAAAACAGAATTTTGCCATATTTATATTTAATTTATATTAGGAAGAAAATATTTTATTGATGACAGTTCGATAGTGGGCAAAATAAAAGTTTTGAAGCCACTCTTCTATATTATTATTATTATTTGAAATGTAAAAAATAATTATTGTAGTTAAAATTTTTTGTGTATTACAAAAATGGATTTTCTTCTCACGACTTTTAAAACTACTAATTTTATTTTTAAAATATTAAAATATATTTTAAATGATGAAAAACAGTATATTTTGAATTAATAATTACTCATAAAGTAGTCAAAAATATTCGGTAGTATAAATTAAAGAACATAATTCACAACTTGGTGATAGGCAATTAAATATTTACTGATTCAACTGATGACACTGTGTTGAAAATGTGTTTTATGGTGGTAATCATCCCCCGCTGGGTAAACAGTTCACCCTAATTGTCCAGATGTTGGACA
>WUQG02430030.1:0-14424 GCA_011317285.2 Androctonus mauritanicus | reverse complement strand
GCTGTGTGTGTTTAGTTCGAAAGTACTAGCATTAAAGTTTTTTTTAATGTCTATACACCTGCTGTGTAGTGCTTCATTTATGTGAACAGTTGAAATATCAATTTGGTCAATTGAATAAACAGCAATTTGTATATTAATATGAAATAACATTTCAATTATCTAATAGTTTTCAATTTCTAATAACAATTATATCAAGTATAGAAAAGTATCAAATAAGCACTATATGTATATTTTATTAAATAATATAAATTTTTTGAAAGATCAAGTTGGACCTCTAAAATTTATTATTATTCATTAATTTACTATTGTTGTAACATAAAAATTATTAATCTAAAACTAATTCTCAAGAGCATTTAAATGTACCCCAACTCAATCATATTTAATCATCAAATACAAAATTAACATTGTGAAATACATTAGAGCAGTGTTTCTCAACCAGTGTGCCATGGCACTTTAGAGTGCCACAACACACCAGTTGGAAACACTGGATTAGAGATTTGTTCTTTTTATTTTTCATATCTGTTATTTTTAAACTATCAAAGCATTTAAGAAATATCTTTATCATAAACAATTCTTTATTAGAAATCTGGTTGCTTAGAATTGTCTGCCATTACCAATACAAATAATTATATTATTTTAAATTAAAGATAAGTTATTGATAAAAATATTTACATACTTTATCATAAATAATGAAAAAGTGAATTATAAAAATATATCCCTTCTTCAACATTTTCAAATTAAGGTATGCATAAGGTAACCATAAAATTTGTTTTTGACCTAATTATTTTTTCTCAATTTCTTTCAGAAATTAAATATTAAATAATAAATTGTGGAACATTATCACAAAGTATCAATTATTTCCTTTCATGAATCTGTAACTAGTTCCAAGTCTGCTGATATTGCAAACATTGTTCTACATAGTTCCTCATATCAATTTTGTATTATCCATCATCAATTAAAATTTATCATTATTATAAAGATTTTACATATTAAACTGAAACATGCATTAGCATTTAATTTCAAAAGTGTTCACTAGTTCATAATGAAACTGCTTGGGACACAATTTATTACAAAGTGATTAAAAAAAAAATATCAGCATTGCCAGTAGGTTAATAACATAAATTAAAAAATTTACCATCTATAAAAATATTTTTGGCTCTCAAAAAGCCTTCTTCAATTATATAAACATTTAATAAAATCAACTTGAAAAACTATCTGGTAATTCTGTTCAAATATCTGAGCAACACTCTTGATTCAATTTTGCAAATATGAATAAATAAAAATATGCAAATATATATATTTTATAATTTATCAATAACTAATAAATCAGAATTAAACCAATTATTAATATATAATCAGAAATATTAGTTTGTTTAACACATACACATAAACAAATCAATACAGTAAAACCTCGATTTTACGGACTATAGGGGACAAGACTAGTTCATAAAATCGGAAAGTCCGTAAAATTGAAGTAAAATTTTTTTCCCACTTTGCAACACTATTTTCCAAGAATTTTTCATTTTTCAGTCTTTTGGAAAACAATGCAAACTAATCTCACTATCAGCTCCAGATATACATTGTGGTACCGAGCAATTTTTTCGACTCATACACCGTATCCGCCATTTCACGTGTTGAAAACAGTCACCTTTTCAACAGTTCTAAAAAAATCCGGTAGAGTTCATATCGAAGCTTGGTGGATCTCAATACTGTAGACAGTTTATGCAAATATTGTATTATTATTATTCATTTTATTTTTTTGGGATGGTGTCCGTAAAATCCGAAGTCCGTAAGATCGAGGTTTTCCTGTATTCTCTCTTTTTCCTCTTATTATTTCAATTAATTCCGGTATTAAAGCCTGTGTTGATGTGCTAATTTGTCTTATAATCATTGTCTCATCCCATTTGATTCTCAGGACTTTACTTTTATAATTTTTATAATTTATATAATCTATATAATTTTGACCAATTGGTTAGATAGCTACAATTTTTTTTCTGTTTTTCATTGTTTGTAATCATAGCAACATCAGTTTGTTCTAATATAAATATTTGAAAAGTTTGTTCTACTTCTAATTGTATAGCCTGAAGATGGCCCTAGCACTGAAAACGTTTGCATCTAAAAAATAAAATTTATCTTATCTTAATTGCTAGTAGTGCTGAATTGGATCTTTAAACAAGATACACAAGTATTAGGCAGTTGTTAAAAAGGTTTAGTCAATTCATCCAAAATAGAATAACCCACTTATAATAAACTTACAATATAATAAAACTGAAGAAACCAAATTGTTTTCTCTTAGTTCATATTTAGGAGTTTTGTTATGTGGAAATACTGAACTCTGATATATATATATTTTATTAAATTATTATTGAATTTGAAATAAAACTGATGAATATATGTTCATTATATTAATTCTAGTAGTGAAAATTTAAAATTTGTAAATATTTTTAACATTTTTTATATAATCTATTCATTTAAATTAAAAAATTAATTTTTTCATTAAAATTATTTTGACAAAAATGATAATTTAATAGACCTATAAAAGCAAATAAGAACTATTATAAATTATCATAATAAAAACAGAGCAATAAGAATAATGTTCAATGACTGCATGCTAGATTTGTTTGTTAAATATGTAATAAATCTTTGTCTGAAGAACATAAATACAGTAATTCAACAATTTGTATATTGAATTGAAATAATACACCATGTTATAAATAAAACCAGCAAAGTAAAAACAACAAAAACATGAAAGCATCCACTATTCAGAATTTTTTCAAAAATAAATATCATACATCTTCAATATACAGTAGAAATACTAAGTTACAAATTTATTATTTTATATATTGATTTTTTCTTACAATTAATTACACGAAGCATACTTTTTCTAGTAGGAATTTAATGCCTACCTCATTATTAGGAGTTTTTCTTATTCTGGAATATTTTTTGTAATGTAATGCTGTTGTTGTATATAGCATATACTGATTGGTCAAGTTATAAACATCTTTCTTAAAATGAAGCATTTCATTGTACAGAAAATTCATAAAGGGAAAGTTTTACTATCTTTCAAAATAGATGTAACCCATGAACATCTATTTTGTTTTTAAGTTTATCCATTTTATATAAAATATTCATTTCTTAATCTATCATTTTTATATGGATGTTCTGGCTGAATTTGTGATGACTGAATTTATTATTATTGTCTGAAAGTTATGATTGAAATTAATGATAGATATTAATTATCTGTATAAGTGACAAACATTAGATTATTTGATCATAAAATCTGTGTGGCATCTTAACTATTAATTAAGTAAATTGATACTAATTCATTTAAAATATTTCTCACAAAAAATTTAAATAATTAAACAGATCTTCATTTTATCATATTACTTAACTTATGGACAACGCGATAATAATTATATATTACAATGCTATTGCATTCTAATATATAATTATTAGCGCATAATTCTGAAAATACATAAATAAAAATCGACACGAGATATTTTATACAGAATCAGTTAAAAGGCGGGAAATCCAAAGTTAGGCTTAGAATATAAGTAATGAAACAGATTCTGTCGTTTTATATTCACGAAAAAATGTTTATAATTTAAACTCGACATCTTGAAAACCAACCTGAATCTTTATCTGTCATTTCAAAGATGTTAATATTTTAATTAAATTTATATTAAAAAAACCTAAAACACTTCTTAATTTAAATCACTAGATATACAAAACACCGGCAAAACCGGATATCATTGCGCATGTACTAAAACGACATGAGTACGAAAATTTAATATAAATTTACAGTTACATGAGATTTTATATATAGACATAAATGATGATTTAATATCTTAAAGTTAAATTTACTTAATATAAAGTATAAATCCGAAAAGCACTTATATATTTTATTAAACTTTCCATGAAAAAATAATTTGTTTCAAAATGACGTCAGAAGCCGTCATGGCTGACGGTTCGGCCGAAAACGTATGATATTTTCGTTGCTTATTTGGTTGCTAATCAGAAGATGAGACAATTTATTCTACTTCCGGCAATTTATAGTTAAGTTGAAAGTAAGTATTAAATATATAAATAGCATATGAACAGTCAAGCTATCTTGAAATATATATATTTTTATTTCAAGTAAGCTACTATATTCAGTCATAAGCCTAGTACGGTTTAAATGACCAAATGTTTGCTTGTTTTTTCGAAAAAATTTATTTGATATTAAAATTGTAGATATTTTGTTAAATGAATTGTTTTATAATGTTCAACATTCTCTGTCCAATTATTAATGGGTTAATTTAGATATTAAGTTAGAGATGACAACTTTGAGGATTTTATATTATATATTAATGGAAGTAAACTTTCTCGATTACGTTACAAAATACATAGTTATTTTTCAGTAGTATAAACGTATAAAATCCAATCAGTAATCCGCTTTAATTAATCTGAATTATTTTCAGTTTTATGTTTCAAAATGAGATTTTAATTTTGTTAAAACAAGTTGTTTTAAATATTAAATCGTTATTATATTTAATCATTAAATAGCTAAGAATTAATATCAAGCTGTTTCGGTTTTGTTTCTGCTGTCAAATAATGGTATGAAATTGCATATAAACGAGAGATTACCCAAATTGTAATCTTAAAAAACTCTGCTTTATATTAGTGGAAATTTGACTATATATAATCTAACCATTTCAATATTCAAGCTAGTTAGTATATTATTTTTTGGAATTTATATTCGATCTTATTTTTCTAGACAACTGTGAAAAAATTTAATAATTTAAATATTCTAACTTGTACTAACTACTATTGCAATATATCTGCTTTAATTAACTAAATATTTCTCAATGTATATAATGTTTAGAATTCTAAATTAATATTTCAGCCTTATTTAGTAATAATAAATACAGATATATATTTAAATAATCATTGTTTAAGCAATCAGTATTAAGTAATGGAATATTATTATTTTGCCTTTTATATATTTTTCTATTGTCAGGGAAACCTTCAAGATTTTATTTTGATTTCTCATCAAAATATTTTTCAAAATACCTTTAATAAATTATAACCAAATTTTATGATTGTATATATTACATTAATGCAGAAATTTGCAATAAAAATTTTTTGTGAATTTGTTTTTGAATGATGATTAATAATAGAGTTATTATTAACATGAGATTAATATGAGGATGCAAAACAAAAATATTTCTTCTACTTTTTAATTGATGAAAGAATAAGATAATTGTAAGTTGTTTTAAATAAGTTTGATTAGTAAAATATATTCAGTATATAAATAAGATTTTTGAAATAATTTTTCTAGTTTTCATTTTTGCTGTTTTGAATTATTTAGAATATTATTACTAAAACCTTTCATTTGTTATAAATTAAGTTTGCACTGTGAAATTGATATTCTTATTAGTTGATTGTGCTAATTAATAACATGATTCATCATTAAATTGATTATAAATATTACTGTATTTTTCTGTTTATGAAACACATTTTTATCTTTTATAAATATTTTTAAAAATTGCCTTATATCTTTTTATAAGCTGAAAGTGATAATATGGCACATGTAAAAACTGAAAAGTTTGCAAGTGACAAAATGTAGTTAATGGATAGTTTTATCATCATTAAAATAGATATGATAATGATTAAAAGTAATAGTACACTTTTCAGTAATTAATTGTCTATTATTAGAGTAACAAGTGAATTCCAGTTATACATTTAAGCTCTAAGTGGTTATCAAACTTTTTTAGGATTTCTTGTGTGACTGTCTCTCTACAATTTTTTAGATTACTTGTGGACCCTTTAGAATTAACTACAATCAACATAGAGGCTACACTTACCGAAATATTTTTTAACAAACAAACTATTTATTCAAAAAATGGCAAATTTTAGTCATCAAATCATTTTACATTCAATGGGATGGGTTTTGTTTTGACATTTATACATAGAAGAGGCAGGCCTGAACCAGTTCTTCTACATTTGGCTTTGTTTTGGCCAATGCAATTCTCGTGTCATTTGTGACATCTAATCTTCTATATGAAGAAATAACACCACAAGTGAGCAGATTCGTATAGTAGTCATTTACTGTTGAGAGCAGTTTTCCCTTGGAATCTTTAGTACATCTAATCTGTTTCAGGATTTTGTTTTGATAGCTAGTAGTATGGAAAAAGCCATCTCACACTCATAGGTGGTTTCAAATTGAATTACCACTTTTAGAGCTATCTTCACAACATCTAGATAGGACTGTGCCATTTCAATCCAAAAATCATTAAAACACATTTTATGGAAAACATGTTTTGCACCCCTTTACTTATTAAATCAATAAACTGTTGGTTGAATTAAATTGTCCTCTGAAGACAGATCACTAATGGAGAGTACAAATGGGTTATTGATAAATCAATAATATTTTTAAAATTCTTGTAGATCAGGAAAATAATGAGAAATTTCACTGAAAATTGATCCATGTTTCATCACCTCAAGGATATTGTCATCAATGTTAAGCTTGTTTCCATTAATATATGTGCTTAACTATAGAAATGGGGCAGGGTTCCTCTTCTCTAACTTTCCATGCCATAGTTCAGTTTCATTTTGAAAGCTATCAATTTTTCATAATGATGGAGCACTGAGATCTCTTTTCCTAGCAGCGCAAGCAGAAGACGGAATTCGTGGATTGAAATACGTCGGCCAAAAATGACAGGAATATAAGAAACTGGACATCAGAGAATTTGTGTTCATGTCTGGTTTAGCATCTTGCAAAAATTGCTACATTTCTTCATGTAGTATGAAAACTCTCTTTAAAACTTTCTATTTGGAAAGCCATCTCGTGGGACTGCAACAAGTGTTTCAAATTCGAAACCATTTTTTTGCATAATTCATAAAACAAATGAGAGTTGAGGGTATTCACTTTAATGAAGTTCAGTACTGTAATCACTTCATTGAGAACATTTTTCAATTTCAACGAAAATAGCACCAAAAGCAAGTAATATACTAAATAAAGACACTACAGCACTTTTTGCAGTATGGGAAAAATTCTTTTATTATAAAAAGCAACAAGAATTAACGTTTTCGGCTGTTCACCATCTTCAGGTTCTGAATAGAAGAAGATTCTATTCAGAACCTGAAGATGGCGAACAGCCGAAAATGTTAGTTCTTGTTGCTTTTTATAATAAAAGAATTTTTCCCATACTGCAAAAAGTGCTGTAGTGTCTTTATTTAATAACAGGGAGTAGCAGTACATACAGTCTGAGCTTATTGCAAGTAATATACGTTAAACATTTATTTTGTAAAACGCTTTCGGACTTTTAATAGTCCCTTTTCAGTACATACAAAGATTACAATTTACGAACACTTTACAAGATTCGTACATGTTATTGTTCTAGACAACTAGGTTGTCTAGAACAATAACACGTACGAATCTTACAAAATAAATGTAAGTAAATACGAATTTTACAAAATAAATGTTTAACGTATATTACTTGCTTTTGGTGCTATTTTCATTGAAATTGATAAGAATAGCAAGTAGGAATAGTATACTATTGAACATTTTTCAACTCGTCAGACGTGATTTTCACCATTAAGGCTTGACAATGAATAGTGCAGTGTGTATCAATAATGTTTAGCAATTTTTGTTTAACTAAAGTTTGAAAACCAGTATGGCAACCAAGCATAGCTGGAACGCAGTAAGTACACATGCCAATGATATGCTCCCATTTGATACCATGTGCCTCAAAGAATCTGTCCACTTTGTCAAATATTTCTTTTGCAGTTGTTCTGGTGCTGAAAGTTTTGCAAAACAAAAAATCATTTTCCAAGTGCTTATTATATACATATCATACATAGAAGCTGAGTTGACAACATATGTTGCTTCATTAAGCTGGACTGCAAAGAAGTTGAAAATCAAATTCTGACTCATCAAGATTTACTGTGACAGTAAGTAATCAGATATCTCCATTATTTGCCTCCTAACAGTATTGTTTGATAGGGAAACATGCTTTAGCTTCTTAAGTTCAGAACTTCCCAGCAGATTTGGTATGATAACTTTGCAGCAAGGTAATATCAACTGTTCTCAATGCTATGGGGTTTCTTGGTGGCAGCTATTTTCTTTGAAACCTCATAGGAGGCTTTTAGACTAGCCTTAATGTTCTACAAAAACATTTCTGTCTGTGTCATCAAGTCTAGATGTGTGCAGTCATTCAGCCTAGCATTTAAAGAATTTGACATCATTGTTTATTGAGCTGGGATGCTTCATTTCAAAGTCTCTCTAACTTTCTGGACTTTAGAAAAATGGATTCCAACACCTCAGAACACAAAACACACTGCAGTTTCTCTACCCCACTAGATTTTATTACAATAAAACCAAATTTCAAATATAAAACATCATATCTCATTAACTTTTTTATAACCTGAAAAAAGTACTAATTAAAATTATAAATTGCTAACTTAAAAATTATAAATTAATAATTAAAAACTAGAGTAAATAGGCCTATTAAGATAATAGAACATCCAAAGTATAATCAGTTAAATAAACATTTAACTGATAAACGTTTTTGATAATCCAAAGTATAACCAACATCATTTAGAAAAGAAAATCTTACCAAAGAAAAAAGGAATGGAGATAAGTTGCTAGGCATAAGAAACATGGAGAAAGTTCTTTATACACACAGTCTTTCTCCTGCAATGGCCTTTAAAAAATTAAGTTAGCACAAAGAGAGTTTGGAGACATGCTTTGCCTAACCCACTATTCCATTCTCAGGGTAGCTGTAAGTTTAGCTCTTAGTTTCTAAGAATTGACATACTGACTGTGGGGATATAAGAGATAGATAGTAACTGAAATGCCTCAGATTGCTGATATTTCACAATATGCCAAAGATTTCTGGAAACACAGTGGGGTTAACCTTCAATGCAAATGCTGCTGGATTCCGAGAAAGCTGTGTGCATAAACCACTATACCAAATCTCAGAGGAACTAAATTGGATTCCTCCATGGACATAACTACCGATGGCAACAATCACAAATAGCCCAAAATTTCAAGTAAGTGACAACTATTCAGGATATTGAACAGTGGTTCTCTAAACTGGGGTCCATGGTCCTCTATAGGATCCTTTGTGGTCACAAAGTTGAAAACCATTGCTCTGTGTGATGATTATGATCATGTTGAAAATAAAGATGAATAGAGATTAATGACTCTAAAGTTGAATAGTATTAAAATAATATGAGTAATAATCCTCTGCTTTATTGACTTTTGAGTTTTATTTTTGCTAATTTTAAATTTCCATAATATTAATAATAAATTTTTTTAAGAGTTTTTTTTCTTAAAATTGCTATTCCAAAATTGGGTGTGCCGTCTAAGTTGCAATATCTCAAGCTGATAGATATGCTATTTAAAAATTTATGGTACTTAATTCTTCAATTAATACAGATATACTGTCTTTAACCCTTTCAGTCCCACATTAAATCTTTTAAATATAAAAATTTTTTTTTGCATTAGTTAAATTAAAGGGGTGTAATAAAACACATCACAGCAAAATTTTTTGTTCAGTTCATTTATTTAGCTTTTTTTGGCAATGTCCATCTCAGTGGACATTGGTTCTGCAAGGTTGTAAAACATTATTTATTTTAATTTCATGAAAAATAGTGAAACAATTTTTTCCTTTTAGAAAACAGAGGCATACTTTACATTTTTTACAAAAAACATGAGTTTTACCCTGACAACTGAAATTTTTGCATCTTGTTGCGTTTTTTTTATCATCAAAATCAGGAAAATGACCTATTTCATCTAATCGATGTTCCATATATGGACGTAGTTGTCTTCTGCTCTTCTTTGCTTTATTTTCCTCCAAGGATTGTGAACCTGGCTGACCTCTCTTTGTTTCTTGTGACTTATTAAGTGTCCTATTGTAATCTTTCTGTCAAGTGATGCACCACTGCTGCTCCTAATCCCAATTTTTCTAAACTCACAGAATTGAATTTTTCTAAATTTAATTTTTAAAAACATAAATACCAGATTCGTTATTTTCAGAATTGAAAACTCGCTCATCCCAATCACTTTCATCAGAACTAAAATTTTCAATATAAGATATATTTCCATCATTTAAAAGTTCAAAAACCTCAAGAAAATCTAAAGGAGCTTTTCATCAATTTTTTCCTAAAAAAGTATATATTAATTTTAAAATATTTTATGAATTCAGTTATAAAGAAAAACATTAAAAAATTAAAAAAGAAAATATATATATATAGAGAGAGATTTTTCAATTGCACCATTGTTACCATTGACAACCTTTGTCCATTACAGTGGACATGAATATTAGGCTTCAATTCAGAAAAATAATAAGACATTTCATTTTATATTTTAGACAAAAATATACAATAGTAGGTAAATTTTAACATAGTAATACTTTTTAAAGGAAAATATTTACTTAAATCTAAAGAAAGCAACAAATGTTCAGCTAACTTGACATTTTTGCAGTATCCACTAATTAGCTACTAAAAACTTCCAGAACAAAGGCTAAAAACTTAACAGCAGAGGTCAGAGTTCAACAAATTAGTAAAAGACAAGTTACTTTACAAGTATACTTAAATTAGCAGCCCAAAAATATCAAACAAAATTTTACAGCAATTTTAAAGTTAATGTCCATTCCAGTGGACACTGGGACTGAAAAGGTTAACTGTCTATCTGTAATTCCTATATATGATGAGATAGTATTCATATCGTTGTTTATGAAAGAAATTTTATAAATGTCCTTTTTTAATGGAGTTGATCTCCTTTCTTTATCATTATGTATTGCTGCATATACATTTTTGTTCCTACTAATTGGTATTGTAATATTAAATTATTTTTCAATGAACTTCTAAGATTTTTAAGCATAGTATATTGAGGAAGATTTACGTTAGCATTCCTATTATTAGGGATTGTTGACGTATATTCCATGGGGTTAACATAGAATTTATCCTTTATCTTTGGATAACTTTCAAAATCCTTTTGATAGAAAATCCGTGTTTATTAAAATTATTAATGATAAGAGTTAACTCTTGTTGTAAATCCGAAAAATATGAATATAATTTGTAAGCTTGTTTAACTAATGAATTTAATGCACCAATTTTAAAAATATCTCGATTTAGAGACTTCTGATATATATATATATATAAAGAATCAATTCCTGGTTTGTGGTAAACTTTAGTTGCATAAAAATCAGCTTCTTTCATAATAAGCACATCTAGAAAATGAACTGATGTAGTGCTACATTGTTCTCATCGTAACTGAATACCATAATTGTTGTTATTAAGTTGTTCTAGAAATTGCTAAACTGAGATTTTATTTTTAACAATAATCAGGATATCATCAGTGTAATGAGCATATAGTTTAAAATTCTTTTTCATAGCTAATATAATAGGAAGTTCTACTTTACAAACAATTAATTCAGCTATAGGTGATGCTAATGGTGAACCCATAGGAGTTCCTCTTAGCTATGTGTAGCTATGTGATCTTTCATCTAGTTCAAAATACACATTTTTTATGACTAAGTTTATAATTCTGATAAACAATTGCTTTTGTTCTTCATTCTCAGCAATGTTAAAGAATAAATTAGTTAATTCAGAGCATATAGATTCAATGTAAATACTAGGAAAGAGTGATTTAAAATCCACTGTACAGATCATATCAGTTTCATCAGGAGAAATTTCATTTAATAATTTTCTTAATTCTAACAAATTATTAATTACATAATTATAACCTTGTAGTAACTCATTACATTTAATAGCTAACTTTTTCTCTAGTATAATGATGGGGGCAGTACATTTTTCGACAATAGGTCTAATCTCTAATTTAGCTTTCTGTGTCTTAATATATGCATATAATCTTGGAAGGGCTGAATACATCAGGATTATATCTTTCAGATATGAAGGAAGAGTTAAATCATTGTTAATTTCTTTAAGTTTTCTATTAATTATCTTGGTTGGATGTTTTGAAGTGACACTGCATTCAGTTTCAGTAGTGTATTTAAATAGTAGATCCTTATATAAATCTTGTGGCAAAAAAACTACATGTTTACATTTATCAGCTCTGGTAGCAATAATAGTATTTTTCAATTAACCAGTTATTAGTAAGCTGAATTGCTGTTATAACTTTTTTATGCAAGTTTTTATTATTATTTCTCAATTTGTTTCTATCATTAAAGAAATCATTGACTGCTTTCCATCTGTATTTGTCTTTATCTCTAATATTAAGAGCATGTAATAAATTCTTCAAAGCAATAGCTGCTTTGCTATTTTTACAATTATGATATGGAACAAAATTTGATCCAAATTTGAGTGCTGTCTTTACAAATATTGGCAATTCTATATTACCATAAATTATAACATGTTTGGAGAAATCATAGTGGTCTTTGTAGTGGTACCTAGGTTGCATTTTAATAAGCCATTTAAGTTTCTTAACATATTTATTTTTAACTATGTAATTAATATTAGATAGAAGCACATTGGTACTTAAAATAATTTCTTGAGTGAAATCCGGATCTATATGATGTAACTGAGATTCCTTTAGATCCTAAATAGCTTTAAATTTAAATGACTTACGTCATACTGTATTGATTGTCTTCTTAAGGCATGTTTTCCTAATATATTCTGTTAGCATAACACAATCTTGTGGTAATTTAATGTTTAAGATACAGTTCAGATAGGCTTCATTTTTGTAACATTCTAATAAGAATTCATATCTTAATAAGAACCTCAAAAATTTAATGCTACTTTTCTTATATTCTTTAGTCAGCTTTGCTTTTTCATCCATATTAAAATCAGGGTGTAAAAGAACTAAATGGATAAATAACCAGCTTATAATACCCTAAATAACTTTCATTAAAAGCTTTTCAGATATTACTCCATCATCAGTAACTAATGAATAAATATACAGAATACAAAAATAATTTATTTGTAATGTTCTATTTTTGTATTCTGTATATTTATTTGTTAGTTACTGATGATGGAGTAATATCCGAAAAGCTTTTAATAAAAGTTATTTAGGATGTTATAAGCTGGTTATTTATTTATTTAACACTAAGATATATGCATCAATTCTATTTTTGTAAATTTGAATTATTCAAATATAGGTTCTATATATTCTCTTTGTTATGATAAGAATTTTTGTATCTGTATTGATGTAAGCTATTGTTTTATTATATTGAATATTTATGTGTCAAGAACTAATTCACTATAAAAATATTTAAAATGAATATTTTTATAGTGAAAACACTATTTATTATAATCATGGATAATATTATAATTTATTAAATTTTAGAAGGTTGTGTGAGTAATTGAAAACATTTCAGTGATTGAAAGTTTATGCTATAAATCTTTGATTTTTACCTGCCCAAGTAGTGCTATTTGTTTTTTGCTTAAATTATGAATTTAAAGTATATATTTAAATATCATTAATTTTACTATTAATAAATTAACTAAACATACAGGGTGGAGAAAAACTTCATTGTAAAATTTTGTGTACTGATAGGGGGGCTCAAAACAAGTCAAAAATGGCTAATGAACATATAGTCTAAATCACCATTTTCAAATTATAACTCTTTAAAGCTAGCCAATCACCATTGAGTACACAAAGTGTCATGATGTGTCGCTCATCTTCTTATTAATCTAGTAGTAAGTAGGAGAGTGACGCAATGTGACACTTTGTGTACTTGATAATGATTGGCTAGCTTTAAAGGGTTATAACTCAAAAACAGTGTCATTTATACCATATGTTCATTAGACATTTTTGACTTGTTTCAAGGCCTCCTATCAGTACACAAAATTTTACGATGAAGTTTTTCTTCATCCTGTATATTCATTTAAATTAAAAATTGGAAATACCTGCTTTCATTTTCAAAATTTGAAGATTTTAATTTAAGTCTTTTGTTTTTTTCATAATTTAAATACTTCTGCACATCTGACAAATTAAGGCACTCTCTTTCACATAAAATATTTGAATTATGAATTTACAATATTAGAAAATTAAATAATTTTCAAGTAAAATATGTAAAATTATTCATTCAGATTATAAATAAATTTAATTCATATCTTAAAATTTAATGATGATAAATATAAAATAATACTAACTATATTTAGATAAACTAAATTTTATTACCATTTTGATCTGTAAACAATAACAACAATAATTTTAAATTTGATTCTAACAGTTTTATTTATCAGCAACTATGAAGTTATTATATTTTAACTTCATAGTTGCTGATAAAAATTTTAGTTAACAAACTTTTTTCAAGAAACCTTGAATAATCATAATTTTGCTCTATTATTTCAGATCTCATTTATAACAAAAAAGAATTACAGTAAAACTTCAATTTAACGTTCGTCGATCTAACGTTTTCCTCGATCTAACATTCTTTTTCTCCGGTTCTGGCAAAAAATAGGAGAAAATAA
>WUQG02430019.1:0-14425 GCA_011317285.2 Androctonus mauritanicus | reverse complement strand
GTGTGTGTGTGTGTGTGTGTGTGTGTGTGTGTGTGTGTGTGTGTGTGTGTGTGTGTGTGTGTGTGTGTGTGTGTATACATTTTTTTTTATACTTTTGAATTTTTTGTTGGACACTAATTGTATATGCATATTATAAATCTCCCATGGATTGGACAAAGAAAATTTTAAAAATTACCTTCCTAAAGTTAAATCTTCCATTTAAACAAACTATCCAATTTGATTCACTAATCTGTATATCTCAAAAAATGATAAATATTTCTTGATCATATTATGTATCATTTTTGATTTTTCCAATATTAAGAAAAAATTCTCAAAATTTCTCCATAATTTATATAAAATCAAATTATAATTATCAACTATATTCTATTTAAAACAACAGCACACAAGCTATTACTGAAAGTGTCTACAAAATAACAAATTAATTTTTAAGTTTATATCCTTTTAATAAGAGAGAATTTTTTTCCTTTCTAAAATTCTTTAAAATTTGCAAAAAAATGAAGTGGAATAACAGATTGATCACTCTCTAATGATTTTGTTGCAAACTTTTCCTAATATAAGATAGCTGAACACTCCTTTCAATATTAATTTACCAATCTATGCACTCCTCCCACTTCATTGCTTTGCAAACTCTTTTCTGAAAAATTTTTCAAAGCAATTAATCACCAATGAAGGTTTTTATACAAAAACAAAACATAATACATTGAAATTTTGTGTTACAGAATTTTAAAAAGATATTGATACCAAAATTGACTAATTAAAATGTAGTTTTCAATGCAATTTCTAATTTATATTTAACAAATTAAATTAAAAAAAAAAAATTTTCTTGGAAACTGTTAATTTTTGATCTATTCACCACTGAAAGAATTTTTTTGTCCCAATCATTCATTCAAGTCTACTGAAAAATTAAAAAATATAACTGATCTTATTTTGTTGGATGTTAACTCAAAAACATCTGTGAAATACAATTTTATTTGATGCATTTTGATCATAATTTCTTCAATACTAAAATTTGTAATAATTATAAAATAAATCTATTTTTTGTATTTGATTGGCATGTTATATTAAACTAAATTATTTAATAAAGTTACTACTCACCGTTAAAATTTAAAGAAAGTATACTTCTAATAAATAATAATTAAAAAGATTTTATTTTACCTGGTCTTCGCTCTGGAGTTTTAGGAACTGTTGAGAAAATATTTTCATCTGGATAATTAACAAAATTATTCCAATAATCACTTGAAATAGTTAATAATCTTTCCATTACCTAAATACACAAAAGAAAATTGAATTAATTCACTTACTTAAATGAGAATTAGATAGAGAATAAGCAAACAAATACATATATTATATATATGCCAGTATAAACTACAAATAAATCCCTATTTGAAAGCATTACACAAGTAGGAAAATTATGAATGTTAACCTAAGAACTTATAAGAAAAAGTAGGTTTCATTCCTTGGTATAAATTTTATATTTTCATCTTAATATTTTTTGATTGAATCATACATTTCAAAAGTTATGCTAACGTTTGTAGAAAATGGTTTTATAATGCAAATTAATAAATCTTTCATGTTAATAGAATCTAATACTACCAAATTAATCCCTCAATATATTTTTAATAGAAATTTTAATAATTTGAAGTAATTTAAACTAATGTTAGCACATCTATGAATTAATAATTAAATTAGAATTTTTAATTTATCTGGAAAAAAAAACTTTGGGATTGAACTGGAACCTTTGGTATCCCAAAAGGTCCCCTAGTTCAATCCAAAAGTATTCTTAATTACTATATACAAACCAGAAAAAACTTTGTTTTTTCTGGTTTGTATATAGTAAGTTTTGAATGAACTAGAGGAGTTTAAGTTTTGAATGAATGAATTAATCTGTGTATAAAGGGGGAAAAAAAAAGGAATATTACAGTTTACTTAATGCTTTATTGAGAAAATAGATATAACTGATGGATGGAGAGATCAAGGTCAAAATTAATATCCAAAAATAAGATCATAATAGTTTAAACTGACAGTTCTAACACCAATCTGATACAAAGGAAATTGTAATTAAATCAATAATAGTTGAGAACCAGTTTATAACTCCTCCTCAATTTAATAAAATTGATGGAAATTAAGATTATTAAGAAGGAACAGACAACATCAAAGTTTCAAGATAATTTTGTCAGATTTAATGTTGTTAGTGTGAATTAAAATATTTTCTTCCTGTCAGTTGTTTGCAACTATTTTCTTTCTTATTAAAATGATCAAAATCAATTTGTCATTTTTAGTACATACAATCCTTCTGCAGATTCTAGTAATATATGTGAATTTGATTCAAAATTGGATAATAAAAAGTTCTATAAGACTGCTTACTAAAAGTTCAAAGTTCAGAAGACAAATAAGCACATTAAGTAAGCATGGTTTTTATTCTGTAAACAGTGATACAGAATAAAAACCGTGCTTACTTAATGTGCTTATTTTGCTTTTGAACTTTAAAATTGGATAATATTTACATAATTTATTTTGACAAATAGAAGTCCAGTTAGATATGATCTAATATTAACTTTTAATTGACTTAATTTCCTAGAGGAATTAAGTCAATTAAAAGTTCTGAAGTCAATTTTCTTTGTCTACTACAACAAATAGTTTAAGAAGCACTGCTCTAGCAATATTTCTTAAACTATTTGATGTAGTGGACAAAGAAAAGAATTCATTTATTTTTCCTTTCAAATATACACACAATTAGTTTTCTCAGTGTTCTATAGACCAGCATAAGATATGAAATCTGTTTCAAGTAATAAGATTTACATGGCTCATAGGCTAACATCAGTCTGAGTTATTGGTCATAGGGCAGAGCTAATCTGACCCTCCACTAAGAGCTCTGCTCTAAAACATTTCAATAATACATGACAAAAGATGCATACATATTTCATTCAGATTGGATAATATTTATGAGTAATATTTGCTCCAAAATATATGAAATAGTTTTTTTATAAATCAATAATATTGACCTACTTTTGATCATTTTCAATATGTTTGATTCTATACTTTTGATCATTTTCAATATGTTTGGTTCTAACTGTAATATAAGTGAACCTTATCTAAATCAAATATATAGTACATGCATATTATTATGATTGTTGGACAGACAGTTAAACCTAATTAATATATCCTTTTATTTCATTGTATTGGATAGAGTCAAAACTAAAAATTTTATAGATAACAAAATAATGCTTGAAAAATAATTCAAATATTTAATTTATGTAAATAATTTATGGTTTATCTGCCCAGTCTGAAATTTTGATAAGATGAAAGTTATCTTATATATTATAGAACATGCAACAATAATAGAATAGATCTGAGCATACTACTACTACTACTACTCATTAATTTCTACTTTCATAATTATTAGAATGTTTATGGGAATATTTATGCAAAAGATAATTTTTGTGATTTGATTATTATGTAAATTGATGGAGGAAAATTTATATTCTCAAAAGTGAATATAAATTTTCTTCAGTTATATTTTGACCATGATATAAAGTATATTTTAACATATACTACTTTAATATGAATGTAGGAATACATTCTGAGATTTAAGAATATGTGTATCATTATATTCTACAACAGGAAATTATGCTTATTAAAAGATTTCAGATAAATTTAGATTTAGTTATAAATTTATTAAAAAATATATTTAAAGTTTTACCAAATGCTGTTTTTTAGTTTCTGCTATCATATCTATTGTTGGAGGATCTGGAATGGAAAATCCTACAATTGTTGGTCCAAAAACTTTTGCTAAATTACTTATTGGCATTTTGCAATCTGGACTTTCAGCAACTCTACATAAAGTAATAAACTTTTAATGTAAAAATAAATTTTCAAATATATCTAAATTCTAAATGTATTAATAATGTCAAAAGAAATATAATCCCAAGAACACACAACTGCAAACAATCTAAAATAATTTATAATTCAACCATGTTACTCACAAAAGGATTGTTTAAATCCAGAAATGATTTTTGTTGCAAAATCAACCAACCTTCCTCAGCTTAACAAAAATCAAACATAGAATATAAAATAAACTCAAACAAGCATTCAAACATACTTGCTTCTTCTTGCTATATATAAAATATCAATAAAATCCAACATACAAGTTTGAATGCTTGTTTGATTTTATTTTGTATTCTATGTTTTGATTTGTGTTAAGCTGAGGAAGGTTGATTTTGCAACAAAAAAGTTTTTGAATCAAATAAACTTCAGGCTTTAATGAACTTAATGTGATTGAATTATAAAATTACTTTAGAAATATAATTCCCTATGTATTATTTCAAAAATTATAAGCACAACAAAAGAGATGGAAAGATTCTATAAAGGTTATAAATTTTCAATACCTATTATATATATGTAGAGTAATAGGATTAGAAGATTAATGTCATATGGAAGTGACCACTATAAAAAATAAAACAACAGTTGAGAAAATAAAGAGAAGAGATTATTTTCGAAGTTAGTTGAAGTGTAAGCTTGTTAAGTAAGAATAAAAGGAAATTTCTATTTACAATATTCGATTACATTTGTGTGAAATACCTTACAAGCTGACAGGATTACTCTAAGAGGATGCCGTTTAAGAAAAAACAATGAAAGCTACCAAAAATAAGCAAAGAGGATAAAAGAGTATATGAGAATAAACTATGATTATGCACTGAAGAGGAAGATGAAGATACATTGACAAACTAAACCAAAAATTCAAATATTTAGGGGAGATAACAGTAAAATTTTGATGAGAAACTGGTTTAAGAGATTCAATGTCATTGCTAAGTATATGAAGTGAAATGAAAGAGAGAAAATAATGTTAGTGGGAAAATTACTTTGAGGATGAGGCTTTGAATTGGTATATCGAATGTTCCAATTATGAAACGTGGGAAGAGCTAAAATCAGCACTTAAACATTTGACCTGTGAGTTAGACTCCACAGTAGAATTTGTATGGTTGAAATACGATACTAGAATAAGTATAAAAGATTATTTTGAATGAAAAAAAGCTAGGAATGCTCTCTCAATTATGAGAATCTCAGATAATACAGATAGAAGGATTACCCCCAGGAAATGACTGAATATTTTATAACTGAGACTGAAAACTTTTATAAATTTTATGAAATATGTCAAAGGATGTGTCGATATTTGTAGATAAATGTGTAGTTTGCCAACTTAATAAAATTAATCAATCGAAAAAATATGGGGAGCTGTCGCAACTTATAGCCAATGACGCTTTTGATATTTAGCTATGGCCACAATAGCATTAATGTTCACTGGATATAACTCCAAGAAAAAATATTTGCATTTGGCCATTGATTTTGCAACTTGATACCTCTAGACAATGAGTTCAAAAACCAAATGGCTAAAGACTATTAATTTGATCAATACTATTTGTCAAATTCAAAAACCAAAGATGATTTTAGCAGACAGATATCTGAATATCTGTTCTTAAGGAATCATCACATTATTTGAAAAACTGACAAATAAAGTTATTATTTATAGCCTCTAATTGTGCACCAAGTAATGGCATAAGTGAAAGGGTAAACCAAACAATAGTAACTAACACACTAACACACACACACACACACTAACACACACACACTAACACACACACACACACACACACACACACACCAAAATGAATGAGAATAAAAACCTTTCATGTTGGAGCAAATTATTAAAAACAGTGATAGATGAATACAATAACTCCCCTCATTCTGTTATAAAATTTACTCCCAAATATCTGATGTTTGGGGTATTACCTTTTGACCATATTTTTGGAAACTTTCCCTACAATAGAAGCAAGAAAACAAGCTTTCAAGAATAGTTCTCACAACAGAAATAAATTTTACTTTGATAACAAGCATCAAATTATAGTGTTAAAACCAGAAGATTTAGTGTTAGTTGAAAATAAAAATTCAACTACACAAAAGAAGCTGGAGAACCTCTGATGTCAGGACTGTTTAAAGTGATAAACAAAATTTCAATGTTATGTATGAGATAGAATGTGAAAAAAGATCAACTGATCTTGCCCATATTTCTAAACTATGTTTGAACAATGAACCTCTTGCCAAATCTACAAGATGAGGAGACGTAGAGTAATAGGATTGGAAGATTAATGCCACATGGAAGTGACTGCTAAAAAAATAAAACAGCTGAAAAAATAAAAAGAAGAGATTCTTTTTGGAGTTAAATGAAATGTAAGCTAGTTAAGTAAGGATAAAAGGAAATTTATATTGACAATATTCGATTATATTCATGTGAAATACTTACACTTATCATATATATAACATATGTGTGTTATCTTGGCAAATAACATATCTAAAACTTAAATTAGATAAAAAATTTATTGAAGTAAACCTGATGAATATTGTTTTATTTAGATAAATAATAATTT
This sequence comes from Androctonus mauritanicus, assembly GCA_011317285.2. Classification (NCBI taxonomy): domain Eukaryota; kingdom Metazoa; phylum Arthropoda; class Arachnida; order Scorpiones; family Buthidae; genus Androctonus; species Androctonus mauritanicus. The sequence goes on along the minus strand of WUQG02430019.1, from coordinate 8,003 downwards.
TTCAATTGAAAGAAAGGGAAAAATCTTATATTAGAATGTTTTTTTTTAAATTAATAATAATAATAATAATAAAGAAAATTTGAAAGAAAGGGAAAAATCTTATATTAGAATGTTTTTTTTAAATTAATAATAATAATAATTTTCTTCTTCTGAGAGTTTTCCCCTAATTTTGGTTTTAAGGTGTTAAATCTTGTATATTTGAGTTTGAATGTAAGATCCTTTGCATAATTTACCTTTTTCTAGTAAAATTAATCTTACTGATCAAATTAATTTGCACATTTAGAAGAAAACTAAATTAATGCTGAGAACATTTTTGCCAATTGATTATTTGAAAGCATTATGATAATTTATAAGAAACTGCTTTTTATAAATCATCTTGTTTATTCATTCTCCACATCATTAAGTGTCAAATCATAATAAAATTTCCATTAAATCTTCTATTATTAACTCTCATAGCTGTTGTATAAGACTAAGTTTTAAGACAGTTCTTTAAATTCAATTATATAGTTCTCAATTTATGATCAGTTGTATTGGACTGGCCAAAAAGTTTGTACAATTTTAGACAAGTTATATTCAGGTGTTCTGAATAAACAACTAAGTTTAATTCAAATCTTGAAATACTATTATTTGATAGCTAACATTTAACTAAATTTTAGCTGAAAAAATTTGAAGATTGGGATTGATTTATTTGGCATAATTTTAAAAATGGACATCCCCAAAGGCATTTCAGCATAGATGTTGTTAAAATAAATAAATAAAATTGTATAAATTTGTAAAAAGTAATGCAAAGTTTATGGGAATAATACCATTTAAAACATGTTGGAAGTTGTTTGCGAAATTCCATTCCAGGGATTTTTCACTCCAAACTGCACCATGCTCTGGCCAGACATAGGAGATTGAGAAAGACCAAGGGAAGTGTTTAATCAATAATAATCTTTGTTACAAAATACAAGGAATTGCACGAATTCTCTAAATATTAAAACCAAGTGTATTAAAATGGCCATCTACTTAGCTATCTATATCAGTCAGCTCAATGTTGGATTCTGCACAAATTAAGCAAAGCAAATCTCAAACAAATTTAACTCTGATTTAGAAAATATGAAGAAAGATCCATTTCTGAAGCAAATGGTAATAACTGATGAAGAATGGATAAGTCTCCAGCAACATTAACATTATGTGAAAGATTATGGGGAACCACCAAAAACCATTTTGAAAGCAGGGCTTCACCTGTACAAGTAAAATCACTCTCAATTTGGTGGGATTGGAAGGGTGTGTTGTTCTATGAACTGTTTTCAAAGAACACAACAATCAATTAAGATGTATACTGTGGTCAGCTAACACTGATCCAAGAAAAGAATTGATGAACTGTAAGGGAGTTGTCCATCATGCTAGTGCCAGACAACATGCATCTCCTCAGATGTGGCAAAAATTACAGCAGCTGGGATAGAATGTCTTACCACATCCTCCATACTTACCAGATCTTGATATACCAGATATATCCAATAGAACTTCTGGCAAGATGACATTGAAGCAATTAAAGACATAAAAACGAAATCTGCTAAGATATCAAAAAGTAAACAGATACAGATGGATGAAGAGTTAAAATAGCATTATATCAAGGACATGCTGGTGGAGGATTTCTTTTCAAGAGATGCAAATGAATCACCCTGCAGTGACTGATTCTCAAGCAAGCCAGCACTGTTTCCATTTTACAACTTTTCTGGGCAGACAAATCCAGTCTCCAAGCACAGGTTTAATGATATATCAATTTATTTAAAATTTCTGTTCCATTTTTTCCAAATGTTTTATATAGAAGAGTGCATCCATGGAAGAAAATCATAATAGGATATACGAAGATTGATAAAGATGTATGTATTCTGCAGGCATGTCTGCAGTTTCATTTTTTCATATTCCCAGAGTTCCAATAGAACAAAACAGTGTCAAAAATGGTACATTATATATAACAGATCAAGTTATGCAATATTCATTCACATACAGCAATTGATTGCAATGGATTAATAATGAATATGTACACAAAATATTGAATTTCCTCTAGTATAAAAGAAAGTGTGATGTAAATGTGTGTTTAATTTGAAACATGCATTGAAGATTGTTACAGCATGTTTTAATTGATCTGTATTTTTTAATTGCTGAAATAATTTTGTGTAAAGATGTATGTATTCTGTGTATGTTCTGATGTATGTATTCTGTTCTGATGTATGTATTTTGTGTGATGTATCTTTGCATTCTGGATGACAAGTTGCTCTACAACTTGTCATCTCTTTATATTTTGTAGCATATACTTTGAGTGAAGCAACTAAGTACAGATAATCTAATCTGATTGTCTGTACTTAGTTGCTTCACTGAAAACGATTATTCTATGTAGACAGATCATTTCATGAAATATTATATAATGTTGAAATATACATTATATGATATTAGTGGAACACAAAAACATAACATTAATATAGATAGTTATATTAAAGAATAAGCACATAAATTACATGGTAAAATAATCACTTATCATCTTAGACACTCCGGATTCAATTCAGAATCCCATATCAGGAGTTTTTCAGGTGTCAAAGTTTGGACCCAGTCATTAATTAAAATTAGTCTTTATATAAATACAGATCTATATATGTCAGATCTACATAAATCAGAGACTGCCTGCATAATCATATTTATTAGATAATAATTTTTAACAAACAAAATATTACTACTTACTTTTGAAGATGAAGAACAACATAAGATAATGTATCTCTATTTGGTCTTGGCAACTGACTGACTGCTTGATATACTGCACTGTTACTATCTTCATTATCTTTCATTTCTATCATTAATCAATTATGTAATATTTATAAAAAAAATCAAAAATCAATCAAGATTATTACCTGCAGCATTAACAAAATCTAACCAAGTACTTCTTGTTATTAATGGTTCATGAAGAGATCGTAGAAATTCTTTTATTGTACCACATATTACATGGATATCAATTTTGGACTAAAAGAAAATTGAAGTCAAAACTTAAAAACAGTTTCTTTAAAAAATAAATGATAGATTAAAAAATTATTTACCAGATTAGGAACTCCTTTTCCTCTTAAAAATTTTTCTTTTAATTCTCTGACATCTTTATCAGCTCCAGAAACTCTATAGAGACCAACTTCACTCATTCCTCTTAATTCAACTTCTTTAATACAATGAACTATTAATGCAGGAACCATTGGTGGAATAGTTGGAGTATAATCTGCTATCACGCCCTAAATTTTATTAAAATAAATTTAGTTTTTATTTTCAAGATTAAGAAATTTCAATAAGGAAAACTTACCATTGCCCCTTTATTTGTTGGAGTATGGGAAACAGGAACACATGGTAATGGAACTTGATCTTTGCATTCTGGATGACAAGTTGCTCTACAATCTTGACATTTTAAAGCTTGTTTGTAAAATTTTATTCTGCGTCCACATGGTGAACAGGTCTCGGGACGAATAACTGTTTTTGTGCAAAATATATGAGTTCTACTATTTAATTTTCCTGCTGAGCTAAAATGACGAATAAGTGGACTAGAAAAATACAAAATTTTTTAATATTTTTAAATTAGTTTTACCAACTATTTTATTGTTTCATAAAAATATTTAGCTTTTTACTATTACAATAATTTACATTTTAAATAGATTTTTGTTGCAATAACAAATTATAATACAGTTTAGTAGCTTTTAGTTTTAAATCAAATGAAACTTTATAGAATTTGAGAAATTATATTAGATGGATCATCATTATTTCTAATATTTCTTATGCACTGGGTAAATATCATATTACTTGTAAGCTCTTTTATAAGGTCCTCAAACTATTCAAACAGAACTCAATAGGGATATATCAAGTTTATCCATCAGCCCTTTTGCACATTTCATCTTGAGAGCAATCATACAGATTTTAATGAAACTCTACATTTGAAAATTAAACATCACTTTTTGAAGTTTTGTTCAAAAGATAAATGTAATCAATAAATAAGTACAAGTAGTCTGACTTATAACAGGGTTTGGTTTAAATCTGCCATTGTAAGTTGGAAATGTCAAAAAATTTTATGGATTTCTCACTAGTAATGTTTACTAGGACAAATATATATTATTTTAACAAACATAAAGAACTCAAAATTACAAGAACCAGACAAAAAAAGGAGCTTTCCATATATCAGACCATTGGATCATGGACTCATATCCATGAAATTGCATTGGATTACAGTGGTGATGTAATCAGCAAATTCTGTGATACCAATTAGAGAATTTACTGATTACATCACCACTGTAAGTATAAATAATCATAAGTCTAGCAGTCATCACCTGTGATTAGTTTTTTGTGTCACCTATAAAAAAAAAATCCATTCCTTTTTGGTAATAACTAGTTCAGATAAAAATTACATTTTATAAAGATTTTATCATTACTTTAAGCAAATTATTACAAAAAAAATATAATCATTTATGAAATTACAGTAAAGTACATATAATATGTATTATCATAAATAGAAATTTAATATGCATATTAAATATAAAAATGAAAGTTATGTACTAATGAATTCTGTGTCATCAATATGAAATATTGTTATAATGTGTTTTAATTTGCATATTTCCAAAACATACAATTTATTGATGGATCATAGTATCAGACTATCAGAGATTATTATTTGATGCAGACTTAATGATATATGATATTTTTCATTGATTTTTGGATAATCAATAGTTTGATCTCATTAAATCAAATTACAAATTTTCAATAGAGATAATACAATCCCTTCAGCTGGAAATGTTTTTAAGTAAACTTAAAAAAATTTTTTTGGCTATCAAGCAGTCATCATTAAAATTTACCATGGATATTTCAATATTAATTTTTGACAATGCTGTATTCTTTGCAGCATTGAATGTTTGTGATGATAACTGCAAAAAACTATATAACCATTATAGGTAATCCTCAACTTATGATTATTTGTACTTTCAATGGTGATGTAATCAGTAAATTCTGTGGTACCAATCACAGAATTTACTGATTACATCATCATTGTAACCCAATGCAATTCCATGGATTTGAATCCCTGATCCAATGGTCTGATATACAGAAAGCTCTCTTTTTGTATTTAATTTTGACAGCCAAAAATGTTTATATTCTATTGAATTTTTTAAACTTTAATTAAAAGAACATCTCCCTCCACTAAAGGGCTTTTATTGTTTCTATTGGACTTAAATATAAGCAGATAGTATTTTAATTACAGATTTTTAAAATTCTAACAGTTTTATGTACTTCTATATTTGAAATTTCAAAATAATATTGACAATTTCATATTAGAGAATATGAAGAACATACTTTGCAACTGGTGTTTTTGGAATCACGACTTCTTCATGAAATGGTGCAGATGGTTTTCTAAATTGATTTAAAATTTCTGTAGAATCTTGTTCTTTATCAGTCTCTATAATATAAAAATAATGCCATTCATTATATTTAATTAGCTGAAATAATATATTTTAATAAAATATTGAATTATTTGTAATTTAATTTATATTTTACTAAAAATGCTCTAACAACTTTCTTTTCACATTACCTTAAATAAAACAATTTACTTAGAATTACACACATTAACTATTAACAATTTTTCAAATAAATTTTAATGTAATACTGTTGTTTTATATTTTAACCATATTAAGTTTACAATTCTTCCTTCTGTTAATGTTATTTAAAAAATAAAATATCTTTATAAATATTTTCTAAAATCATATTTTTCAAAATTTAGATATTTATGATATGCACATATATATTTTTGTTTGTTATATTAAACATTGAAACTTTTTATTTTAACTTTAAATGTTGGGGGAAAAAAAATACATTAAAACTTAAAGCTAAACTACATATATTATATTATGTATGCTTTTTCCATACATTAGTTTAATTAACAATAATGGGCAAATAGTTATTTTGGCATAAAGAAAGAAAGAATTGTAGTTTGTTTTTTGGATGCAATACTATCTTGTCACCACTAATGTTTTTTGATCTTATATAACATTGTGTTATTTCCAATGTAACACATTATTACATAACGCCAGTAGAAAGACTCGGGTAAATTTTGGTTTTACTTTTGTATTCATTCTACTTTCTATTTCGTAAGATTATGTAGTGTAGAGTATAACAAATTGTTCCTTCGTCAAAAAAGTTTGGCCAAGATTTTTTGGATTTTATGTATAAAATAAGTGCGACAAAATGACTCTGGGGAATAAAAATAATAGCATACAAATGCAAAAACGTATAAATGGAATACATGCAAGTGGGATTTTACGTGCAAAATCGAAAGAATGTACAAAACAATGAATAAGTGCGAAAAACGTAGACGTGAGAAATGTATAAACAGAGTTCCACTGTATTGACTTTCAGTAAATTCAACTTTACTTAAAATATTTTTCAAAATCTTTCTTTTTGAATTATAAAGCATAAAGCATCTACGGTATTATGTAAGTTATAAGTGTGAACATGCTGATTTACAATATTTAAATTTTAATATTTTAATAAAATATTAATTTAAAAATTTGGATGCAGATGTCTATTCCACTTATATAGAATGTTGTGTTCTTACATCAAAACAAATGTAAGCCCAAAAATACTAATTAAGAGCAATACTATAAAATACACATTTTATAGTACTGTTTTTTTAAAGATCATAAAGGACAACAAAAAGATTTAATTGCTTTTCTATTACAAATCATTCCAAAACCGAAGCACTATAGCAAAAGTAGAGAGTTAGCATGGCATAACGTTTTCAGACTACTTGAGTCCCTCATCAGTACCGAAATACCTAAGTTATACTGCTACTATTGATAGTAGCAGTATAACTTAGGTATTTCGGTACTGATGAGGGACTCAAGTAGTCCGAAAACGTTATGCCGTGCTCTCTCTTTCTCTACTTTTGCTATAGTGCTTTGGTTTTGGAACGATCATAAAGGAAACATTAAAATCTTAAAAACTACCTACTTGGACATAAAGGATGGCAATCTAATCACTGTATTGGCCAAAAGATTCTTTGAAACATTTGCCATATGATGAAGTAATGTAAAAGTAATAATAAATATCCAGTCAATAGAAGAAATCAGGATAGTGGAAGTGCTAAAGATAACATATTTATTATTAACTTGCTTAGTTATTAATAATAATATGCCAAAATCCATTTCAACACCACAGATCTAGACCCTAGACAACTGCATATGATTTGGCCTATAATATAAACAAAGTCTGCAGCTCCTAAGAATAGACTTACTTTATATGAACTTAATTTGTACACATATTCTAAAATATACTTCCTATGTTTATTTTTTTGTTTATAATTAGTTTTATATAAGTACCATGTACAGTAAATAAGTTTAATTTATATCCCATGATAGTGCATTTATGTACTTTAAATTATCTGTGCTATTGTAGATGATAATTTTGTAAAACAAAGTACTTCAGTATGTCAATTAAAATATTACTCTACCTATTTTGTGCTTGTATAGATGATTTAAAAAAATTTATCTTTAATCATTGAAATAAATTAAAAAATAAAAATAAAATTCAGAATATAGTTTTAACATTTTCTCATATTTTCCATGTTGGACTATAAGTTCAATTTTATTTTTTTGAAATTTGTTTCATTGATTAATCAATGAAATTTTTTTCTTGCATATATTTCACTTAAATAAGGCATTTTCACTTATGTTTATAAGAAATTTTCCATTATTTTAATACATAAAATTTGTGATTTGATTTTACCCCAACTATTGCAGAATACATTATACAATGTCAAAAAGTCAAGTTATGCAGATACAGTTATTGTATATTATAAAATATTTATTGATAGTTATAATATAATATGATTAGATATGATTAGTTATGTATCTCCTTTTTTTATGAGAGATTTCACACACACACACACACACACACACACACACACACACACACACACACACACACACACACACACACACACACACACA